>ML778925.1:311775-334731 GCA_009831015.1 Picea engelmannii | reverse complement strand
TAACACAATACTCAGAACTTGTATTTATTTACAATGGAAATTTTGTTTTCAGATCCTATGATTAAGGAACAGAGTCCTTCATAACCTCAACTGACCCCTACGAGTCATCAGTGACTCACTAACCATTAACAAACCCTATCTTATATTTTACAAGTGGAAAGGATCTAGAATCCTTGTCCATTTTTCAACTCTTTAATGAAAATAAAGAAATTACATTTATGTGAGACTCTAGGTCTTCTTTGATTTTCTTGACCTTGATCAAGTCATGAATGAACTCGTTTTCCCTGAGCCTATGCTCCTGCATCAGAGCGCATGCTCATCTGAATTAGAAGAAGCATTGGAGAACTGGTAGAATAAGATGTATGAAGTATCTACAAGAAGATGTGCTATATTAACCAGAGAAGTTCGTGTTTATTAAGGTTAGTTGTCATTGATGTCAACCCTTGAAGAAAGCCCTGTAGCACAAAGGTTTGGGTAATGGACCCAATATTGTTTGATGTAAATATGACTCATTATTTTTTTTTCATGGTTGATAAGAAGTAAATATAGATGAACTCCAAAGTGGTCCCCTTATGGTGAAATCCCTCATGGGAAGACGCTTTGCAGAGTAAGAGAACCCATTCTTAATTATGGAATAATGAGATGAAGGACAATGAATTTGTCAGGGAAACTATCCTATATGTATAGTGCTTGTCATGCCATTTTTGGTGGTATGCAGAACATCACATAAATCCTCATGGTTAGAGAGTTATGACCATGTGAAGTTGGAGAACCCAGGTTTGGGTAATGGAACCAAGTTTGTTTGATGGATAAGAGTATGAGTTTTGCTATATTGGAAGGTAATAATATTATATATGGATAGTACATGTCATTCCATTTATGGTGGTATGTGGAATGTCACATAACTCCTCACGATTTGAGAGTTATGTCCTTACGAAGTTGGAGGACCCTCATATGTCGTCTAGAAGCCCCAAAAGGTCAAAGTAGAAAAAGTGGTTTAAGAGATTTTAAAAGGTAAATAATAAAGTGAAGCGATGAGTGTATTATAATTCAAAGTTAATACAAAATAAATTATTTCAATAATAAATTTAATGGAGAAATTAGAAGTGGGTTAACCCTAAAATAAGGAAAGTGGGCCAAGTGACCTAGAAGATGTTTTTAAGGAAGCTACTGGGAGAGTATAAATAAGAGGCAAGGCTCTCTCATTTTAATTACACTTGCACATATTGAATATCTATAGGTGTCTGAGGTAACCAAAGATATTTAATCCGAATTTCTGAGGGAAGGTGAAGAAGAGAAGGCTGAAATGCAAGGAAGGATAAATTCTTTTGATGGTGCTTTCTAAGGTATGTTATTTACAGGTCATCTCACCATTTTCGATATAACTTTGTTTCTATAATGATTCAGACCGTGAAATTTCTATTCCATTGTGAAAACATACCCAGTTATCTGTGGTAAAAAATTCATCTTGTGGGTCATTGTATTTTGGGAGTTACACTCCGTGGAAAATAGGGTTTGTGGCTAGTCCTGAAACTAGTCAAGAATAGGTGTTTCGGGTAAAAACATCATAAATTATTCATAACAGATCCAAATTCAGTGAGACCAAATTTTTTGGTTAGGGTATAGTTTGTAGTATGTTGTGTAACAGTTTCAGATCAATTCAATGAATATTTCATGCGGGGCATGCTCTACAAGGTCGCTATCTAGAATAAGCCAGAATTCAACAAGGTATACCACTTTTTCTATAACTCTTTTATGTCATGATGCCTGGAGGAATTGCATAAAAAAAACTGAATAACATTGTGTATCAGTTTAATATCTTTATACATTACATGTTCAAAGTTATGATTACTTCAAGTTAGGGTTGTTGACTAATCCAAAACTAGGCATGTGAGACTAAAGAAAAGTTTGATGAAAATGCTAGTCTCTTGTTGTTAAAGTTAAGGAAGGTTTGCAGGAAAGTGATCATATACACCATGTCTATTACAGAGCTACAAATCAGATTTGTATGATGAAATTGATGAGGGCTTTTTGTTGAGGTACATGTTGAGTAGATGGTTGAGACAAGTAGTTGATTAGTTGGCACATACATGAGGTGTATAGTTGATGATGTTTGTACATATTAATGAGTAGTTGACACATGATCGGTACATACTTGGTACATGGTTGGATGCACTTTTTTATGGTACAATTTGATTACAGTTTGTTTGGTACAGGTTGGTGCATGGTTGATGCACTTGTTTATGGTACAGGTTGATTACAGGTTGAGGTACAGGTTGATGCATGGTTTATGCATGGTACAGGTTTATAGGTACAAGTTTACAGTGGTATATCTCACAGTGATAGTATGACAGTGGTTCCATCATTCTATTTATACTTCAGGGTGGAAGGACAGGGCAAGGACAGGTGGTTGTAGCTGGAGAACATAGGGGGTTGTAGCCTCCTTCTAGTTGTAGCCAGAGAATTGGGGAGTTGGAGATTCCCTCATGTTGTAGCCTGAGAAACCAGGGGGTTGGAGCCTCCTTCCAGTTGCAGTTGGAAAACAAGGGAAGTTGGTGCTTCCAATGAATGTAATTCTTCAAGACATATAAGAAAAAACATTTCGTAGTTTTCTTCCGATTTGGGTTTCTACGTAAAACACTGGTGTATTGTGTATGTGTGTGATTGTTTATTTCTTACTGCTCATTATTGGATAATAATTCTACATTGATATAACATTTGAAGAAAAATGATTATAATTACACTATTACTGATTCATCCCCCCCTCTTAGTAATCCAACAATTGGTATCAGAGCAGGTTCCTTCAGAAATCAGTTTAACCACTGAAAGGTAGATCATGGAGAGTAACAACTCGTATAAAAATGGAATACCACAGTTTGATGGACATAAGTATGATTTTTGGAGCATAAGGATGAAAACATATATATAGGCACAAGGATTTCAAGTTTGGAAATCAATTGTAGATGGATACACAACACCAATAGTTCCACCAACAAATGACAAAGCAGTGAAACTCAGTGAGAATAATTCCAAAGCCAAAAATGCACTTTTGAATGGTCTCAGTGATACGATATTCACCAAAGTTTCACATTGTGAATCTGCTAAAGAGATTTGGGACAAACTTTGAAATATTTATGAAGGAGATTCAAAATTGAAAGCAACAAAGCTTCAAACTTATAGAGGTCAGTTCAAACAACTAAAAATGAAGGAAGATGAAGATATCGCAGCCTACTTCTTACGAGTCGATGAAACAATGAATGCAATCATAGGATTGGGAGAATAAATCAAAGAATCTGTAATTGTTCAAAAGGTACTGATATCTCTTCCTATGAGATTCAACCCTAAGATATCATCACTAGAAGAAAGATCGGATCTAAACTCAATAAGCATGGATGAACTGCATGGAATATTCACAACATATGAGATGAGAACTGAATAGGAAAATCTAGATGTAAAATAAGTAGACTTCAAAGCATCCAAAATATCAAAGCAAAAGAAAAAGGAAAAAGAAGAATATAGCAGCAGCAGTGATGTCTCGGAAGATGATGAATAAGTGGCTAACTTCATCAAAATACTGAACAAGGGAAACAACGATAGGTATATAGGTAAGTTTCCTTTAATTTGTTTAAATTGTGATGGTATTGGTCATTTTGCTAACAAATGTTCTCATAAGAAAAAGAGAAATGGTGAAGGTTAATCAAAAGGAAGACAAACATATAAAGGTAAAAGAACTACAAAGAAAGTTTTCAAGAAAATCTTTTGCACCAAAGAAGACATCTCATCATCAGATGAAGATGAAGTCAGTGATAGTGAAACAGGGAGAGTTCTATTCATGGCAGTAGAAGACTCTGATAAAGAAGACTTCGAAGAAGAATATGAAGAAGCATATGAAGAAGAAATTGAAGAGGTAGAAGTTGACTTCTGAGAAGAATTAATGCGTGCCATAGAAGTTATCAGAAGAGAAAAGAAGAAAAACAAGAAACTACAAGTAGAACTAGATAAGAAAAAAGACACTCAAGAACTAGAACAAATGATCATAAAATTGAATATTCAAATAGAAGAAGATAAAATAATTGAATAAGCACTCAAAGAACAACTAGAAATAAAGGACAAAATCATTGGAAACCTAGAAGCAGAGATTGTCACACTAAGAAAGGATATTCAAAAGAAAAATATGCATAATATAAGCTCAAAATTTCTGGATGTATCAGCAGTCAAAAATCTCATCTTGAAAAGTCTGGAATTGGATACAATCAGACAGAAAAGGGATCAAGCTCCAAAACAATAGAACAAGAAACAAATCGAAAAATCTATGCAGAAAAAATCAAAGTGGATAAAAAGATATCTAAGGAATATTACAGGGACACTCCTCCATCGAGAAGATTCATATTTCAGAATCAACAACAAATAGATAGGCCTCAAGAAGAAGAATGATTCATAAGATCACCTCCTTTCAGAAGATCTTCAACTACTAGGTATCAAACTATATTGTTTGGTTTATGTTATGCATGTAATAATTTTGGACATAAAGCTGTAAATTGCAGAGCTAACAACATAAACAATAACTATTTTGAGATCCATACACAAAGGGGTTATTCAAGAAGACCTAGTGAAACACAGAGAAGAAATTACAACAGGTTTGAATCTTTCAACACTGAAGTGGAATGTTACAAATATAACAATTTTGGACACATCACCAAAAATTGCAGAATGGCAGTTCCTACTAAAGAACCTCAACAGAGTCACAAACAAGAACCTTAGAAAATGACATGGATAAGAAAGAAAGATCAATATAGCAATGAAGAATGGACAATTTCTCTACAAGCTAAACATAAGAAACATGGTTGGTATGTTGACAGTGGATGTTCAAAACACATGACAGGTGATAGAGACAAGTTTCTTACATTACAAAAGGAAAGAGATGGATCAGTCTCCTTCAGAAATGATGATTCAACCAAAATCATTGGAAAAGGCACAGTCTAAATTGGGAACAAGAATGAAAAGGCAGAAAATGGTCTACTAGTAGAAGATATGAAACATAATCTTTTAATTGTGAGTCAAATGTGTGACCAAGGTCATAAAGTTACTTTCGATTCACAAAAGTGTGAGATAAGAAAAGAAGGTTCATGGAAATTTGTAAGGTAGCTAGAGAGGTAGTGGAGGGGCCCAGAGGGCCCATAGTGATGATAATGGAGACCATTCAATGTAAGGTGGACTGGGTCCACTATATTATTAAATAAGTCCCACTATGGTAGTTAGATATAATAAATGGGTAATTAGATATAATAAATGTAAGATGACTTCTTAGAAGGTTCTACTTCTAGAAGATTCCTTCTCTAGAATGTTCTTAGGTGATGGTAGGAATATATAAATCGGTTCAAGCAATGTAATGGGATATGAAGAGAAGTATTGTATTTGGAGAGGTAGCTCAATAGGAGGATGCCCCCTCGAAGAGGCAAGTGAACAGGAGAGGATCCCTTCCATAATAGGATCCATTGTATGGTGTTGCCCTACCCTAAGGGTTTGATAGTAATAAAGAATATTTTGCATATTGTTCTTGTATATCTGTTGTGGTGATTTTTTATTCAATATTTGGTTCTTAACAAGTGGTATTAGAACACTTTCCTTGGCCGGAGTTGTGGGCAAATAATTTTTATTTTTGCATATTTTGTTTTTGAGAAAAAAAAAAAAGAGGGCCACGACATTCTCAAAGTTTTTGGTATATTTATGTGAAAAATTTGCAGAAAAGGGTTGTATATCTGAGTTCCTCTCATAAAAAAACCCAATTAAAAAAAAAAAAATCGTCCGAAACAGAGTCCGGGAAGTCAAGATATTGAAGTTTTAAAATATGCAAATTTTCAAGATTTTTTCCGCAGACGGCGGAGATAATTTTTTTTATTTTTGTAGCATATGGACATTGAATTTGCCCAAATAAATTACATATTTGAGTTCCTCTCACAATTTCACCCAATTTCAAAAAACAAATTAGCCAAAACGGAGTTCGGGAAGTGAAGTTATGAGCATTTTAACTTCAACAGTTTTTTAGGGTTTTTCCAGAAAAAACCACGATTTTCTGCCGTAACTTATTGGGTGAGTTCATAGGATGCTCATATGGATATTTATTCTCAAAACCTAAAATAAATTATTGAATCATTCAAAGCCCAATTGTTTCACACATTGGATGACAGATTGGATGCATTTGCACATGGCCTCACAGACAGCCTCACAGGCGGCCTCAATGATAGTTTTCGTAGTATTCAAGATTCATTGAATAACATGCAGGAGAGATTTCTTATGGAGGGCCTCAGGGATGAATATAATCAAGAAATATATGCTTGGTATGATTTTGATACATATTGTGATGATTGGTATATGGATTGTTGTCATTTCTGGGATGACAACCACTTTCATATTTTATTTGATGACTCTACTCCACCTTCTGTAGAGAACATCAATGTCCCACATCATGAGCTAGTTACCAACGTTCAGTCTACATATTCTACAGTGGTATTATTGATTCCAGATTCTGCTATGACCCTTTTCTACTATGTGGATGGATCTTCTTATTTGGATCCACATGATAGGTGCCAGTCTTTGGAGCATCATTTGGAGTTGGTTATTGGGTTCCAAAATCTTCTACAGGGAGTTCACATGAGCACTTGGACATGGGACACGGGCTTACAATGGTGGTTGGACTATTTCAACATGGTGGATTTCCTTTCTACATGGGACTTTGGTTCTTCAGTCATCTTCAGCATTATGGTTCACAATTATCCATGGGACCCTGGTATATGGTTGTACATCAAGCGTTGAGGACAACGCTTTCATAAGGGGGATGGAATTTAAGGTAGATAGAGAGGCAGTGGAGGGGCTCAGAGGGCCCATAGTGATGATAGTGGATACCATTCAATGTAAGGTGGACTAGGTCCACTATATTATTAAATAAGGCCCACTATGGTAGTTAGATATAATAAATGTAAGAGGACTTCTTAGAAGGTTCTACTTCTAGAAGATTCCTTCTCTAGAATGTTCTTAGGTGATGGTAGCACTATATAAAGGGGTTCAAGCAATGTAATGGGATATGAAGAGAAGTATTGTATTTGGAACAGTAGCTCAATAGGAGGATGCCCCCTCGAAGAGGAAAGTGAACAGGAGAGGATCCCTTCCATAATAGGATCCATTGTATGGTGTTGCCCTACCCTAAGGGTTTGATAGTAATAAAGAAGAATTTGCATATTGTTCTTGTATATCTGTTGTGGTGCTTTTTTATTCAGTCTTTGGTTCTTAACAAAATTGGTCGCTACAACTGCAAGAAATTCAAGCCACATATATGTGTTAAACGAAATTGGAAATGAAAAGTGTTGTCTAGGAAAGGAAGATGAAAGTTGGCTATGGCACAAAAGAATGGGTCACATGCATTTTGATAACCTTGTCAAAGTAATAAAAAGAGAAGCAGTCAGAGAAATTCTCTAGATCACAAAACCAACCAACACTTTATGCAAGCATTGCCAACAAGGAAAGCAAACAAAGACCAGGTTCAAATCAAAGGAATATTCAACAACAAAACCACTGGAAATTGTGCATACTGATCTAGTTGGGCCAACTACAACAAAAGGCTTAAAAGGTGAGACATAGTTTATGTTATTAGTTGATTATTATACAAGAACGACTGCAGTTTGATTTCTCAAGAACAAGTCAGAAGCTTTTGAAAACTTCAAGATATACAAGGAAATGGTTGAAAAAGAGATGGATTCAATAATAAAATGCTTAAGATCGGATAATGGAGGAGAATTCACCTCAAAGGAATTTATGGACTACTGCAACAATCATGGAATAAAAAGGGAATTCTTCGTCGCTAGGACACCTCAATAGAATGGAGTTGTTGAAAGAAAGAACATGACAGTACAATAAATGGCTCGAACAATGATAATGGATTCAAATTTGACAGATATTTTTGTACACAGGAAGTGCATACGACAATTCACATTCAAAACTGAGTAATTCTTAGAAACAACACTGATAAAACTCCCTACAAGCTATGGAAAGGAAGACCAACAAATGTGAAGCACTTCAAAATATTTGGAAGCGAATGCTACATCAAAAGAGAAGATGGCAGAATGGGAAAGTTTGACTCTCGTGTGGAAAAATGAATACTTGTTTGTTACTCAAGTACAAGGAAAACATACAAGTGTTACAATCTAATATTAAACAAAGTTGTGGAAAGAATCAACGTAACAATTGATGAAACAGGCAGACCAAAATCAAAGGAAGAAGAAAACAAATAAATGGAACAACTTTTTGAAGAAGAAGATGAAAAAGAAGCAGAAGAGGAACATGAAGATGAAGAGAATCTGATAGAAGCAGAAGAACAAGTTCAACAAGTATCTCGAAAGACACCTAGCAAACGAGTACAAAAGAATCATCCTTCAGATCAAATTATTGGAAACAAAGATGCAAGAGTTGAGACTAGAATAAAAATCCGTTCACCAGAACAAACACACCTAGCACTCTTATCTACAATTGAACCAAACTGTTTTGAAGAAGCCAGCAAGGATGAATTTTGGAATAAGGCCATGGATGAAGAATTGGATCAAATAGAGAAAACTAACACTTGGAAACTGGTTCCAAGACCAAAGAATAAGAATGTGATCGACACAAAATGGGTTTTCAGGAATAAATTGAATGAAGATGGACAAGTTACAAGGAACAAAGCTAGATTGGTATGTAAAGGATATGCACAGATTGAAGGAATCGAATTTGAAGAGACATTTGCCCCAGTTTCCAGAATGAAATCAATCCGTTTTTTTTAGCTTATGCATGCTCCAAAAACGTTAAAGTATATCAGATGGACGTAAAATCAACTTTTCTGAATGGGGAACTTGAAGAAGAAGTCTACATTGAACAACCAGAAGGATTTCAATTGTTAGAGAACACAAACTATGCATGTAAATTAAAGAAGGCCTTGTATGGTCTAAAACAGGCTCCTAGAGCATGGTACTCTAGATTGGATAAGTATCTGCAGCAAGCAGGGTTTAGAAAAGGAAGTGAAGACAACAACCTCTACATCAAGGTAAGTCAAGGTAATATTTTATTAATTGAAGTTTATGTTGATGATATTATTTTTGGTAGTGATGATTACAGGTTAAGCCAGAAATTTGCAAAAGATGTGCAGAATGAATTTGAAATGTCGTTACTTGGAGAACTATCCTTCTTTCTGGGACTTCAGATACGTTAAGGACACCAAGGAATTTTTATTTCTCAAACCAAGTATATCAGAGAAATGCTAAAGAGGTTCAGAATGTAAGATTGCAAACCAGTTATAACTCCCATGCAAACAAGTTGTAAGTTGAGAAAATATGATGATTTGAAGTCTACAGATCAGAAGAAATACAGATCAATGATTGGTAGCCTACTATATGTGAAAAAATCCAGACCATATTTAATGTAGGCAGTTGGACAAGTGGCACGATTTCAAGCAGCACCAAAGGAATCACATGTATTAGCAGTAAAGAGGATCTTCAGATATCTCAAAGTAAGAAAAGAGTTTAGATTATGGTATCTAAAAGGAAAAGATCTATCACTTATTGCATACATAGATGCATATTGGGCAAGTTGTATTGATGACCAACGAAGCACCAATGTGGCAACATTCTACTTAGGTGAGTGTTTGGTATCATGGATAAACAAGAAACAATCATCAATATCTCTATCTATAGTCAAGGCAGAGTATATTGCAACAACAACATGTTGTACACGGGTTCTTTGGATGAAAGAAACTTTGACAGATATACAGGTTGAGTATGATGAGCCCATTCCAATATATTGTGATAATACAAGTGCCATCAGTATCTCAAAAAACTCGGTGATTCATTCCAAGACGAAGCACATTCCAATCAAGTATCACTTTCTACGGGAATAGGTTGCAGAAAAGAACATCAGAGTTGAGTATGTGGGAACAAAAGAACAAGTGGCAGACATCTTTACAAAACCACTTCCACGGGAAGCCTTTGAATATCTTCACCAAAGTCTTGGAGTTATTTCTACTCCAAAATGAATGCTTATCTTATATGTCTTAGATACACACGAAGAAGCACCATAAGAGGACAGTTCAGTCAGGGGGAGAAACCCCGGATGGAAAGATACCTTTTCCATTGATGACAAAGGGGGAGAGATTTATCCGATGCAGAGGACAGCGGCATGGTTCCAGGGGGAGCGTGAGTGATATGATTTCATTATTTCATCAGAGTGTTGCCATCAATGCCAAAGGGGGAGATTGTTGATTAAGGTTGGTTGTCATTGATGTCAACCCTTGAAGAAATCCCCGTAGAACAAAGGTTTGGGTAATGGACCCAAGATTGTTTGATGTAAATATGACTCATTATGTTTTTTTCATGGTTGATAAGAAGTAAATATGGATGAACTCCAAAGTGGTCCCCTTATGGTGAAATCCCTCACGAGAAGACGCTTTGTAGAGTAAGAGAACCCATGCTTAATTGTTGAATAATGAGATGAAGGACAGTGAATTTTTCAGGGAAACTATCCTATAGTTCTTCATAGTTCTTGTCATGCCATTTTCGGTGGTATGTAGAACATCACATAACTCCTCACAGTTAGAGAGTTATGACCATGTGAAGTTTGAGAACCTAGGTTTGGGTAATGGACCCAAGTTTGTTTGATGGATAACAGTATGATTTTTGATATATTTTAAGGTAATAATATTACATCTGGATAGTACATGTCATTCCATTTCTGGTGGTACGTGGAATTTCACATAACTCCTCACGGTTTGAGAGTTATGGCCTTACGAAGTTGGAGGACCCTCATATGTCATCTAGAAGCCGCAAAAGGTCAAAGTAGTCAAAGTGGTTTAAGAGATTTTAAAAGGTAAATAATAAAGTGAAGTGATGAGTGTATTATAAATAAAAGTGAATACAAAATAAATTACTTCAATAATTAATTTAATGGAGAAATTAGAACTGGGTTAACCCTAAAATAAGGAAAGTGGGCCAAGTGACCTAGAAGATGTTTTTAAGGAAGCTACTTGGAGAGTATAAATAAGAGGCAAGGCTCTCTCATTTTAATTACACTTGATCATATTGAATATCTATAGGTGTCTGAGGTAACCAAGGATATATAAGCCAAATTTCTGAGGGAAGGTGAAGAAAAGAAGGCCGAAATGCAAGGAATGATAAATTCTTTTGATGGTGCTTTCTAAGGTATGTTATTTACAGGTCATCTCACCATTTTCGCTATAACTTTGTTTCTATAATGATTCAGACTGTGAAATTTCTATTCCATTGACAAACATACCCAAGTATCTATGGTAAAAAATTCATCTTGTGGTTCGTTGTATTTTGGGAGTTACACTGCGTGGAAAATACGGTTTGTGGCTAGTCCTAAAACTAGTCAAAAACATGTGTTTCGGGTAAAAACGTCATAACTTCTTCATAACATATCAAAATTTAGTGAGACCAAATGTGTTGGTTAGGTTACCATCTGTAGGATGTTTTGTAACAGTTTCATATCAATTCAATGAATATTTCATGTGGGGCACACTCTACAAGGTCGATCTCTAGAATAAGCCAGAATTCAGCAAGGTATGCCATTTTTGCTATAACTCTTTTTATGAGAGGTTCCAAGTAGTGAAACTTGGAGGAATTGCATAAAACACACTGAAGAAAATTGTGTATAAGTCTCAAATATTTATACATTACAGGTTCAAATTTATGATTACTTCAAGTTAGGGTTGTTGACTAATCCAAAACTAGGCATGTGAGACTAAAGACACGTTTGATGAAAATGCTAGTCTCTTGTTGTTAAAGTTAACAAAGGTTTGCAGGAATGTGATCATATAAACCAGGTCTATTACATAGATGAAAATAAAATTTGGATGATGAAATTGATGAGGGCTTTTGGTTGAGGTACATGTTGAGTACATGGTTGAGACAAGTAGTTGATGAGTTGGCACATACATGAGGTGTATAGTTGATGATGTTGGTACATATTGATGAGTAGTTGACACATGATTGGTACATACTTGGTACATGGTTGGATGCACTTGTTTATGGTATAGGTTGATTACAGGTTGTTTGGTACAGGTTGGTGCATGGTTGATGCACTTTTTAATGGTACATGTTGATTACAGGTTGAGGTACAGGTTGATGCATGGTACAAATTTATTGGTACAGGTTTACAATGGTATACCTCACAGTGATAGTGTGATAGTGGTTCCATCATTCTACTTCTACTTCAGGGTGGCAGGACAGGGAAAGAACAGGTGGTTGTAATCACCTTATGGTTGTAGCCGGAGAACATAGTGGGTTGTAGCAAGATAATTGCAGAGTTGGAGCTTCCCTCAGGTTGTAGCCTAAGAAACTAGGGGGTTGGAGCCTCCTTCCAGTTGAAGCTAGAAAAAAAAGGAAGTTGGTGCTTCCAATGAATGTAATTCTTCAATACATATAAGAAAAAGCGTTCTGTGGTTTTCTCCCGATTTGTGTTTCCACGTAAAATACTGGTGTACTGTGTATTTGTGTGATTGTTTATTTATTACTACTCAATATTGGATAATAATTATACATTGATATAACATTTGAAGAAAAAGGATTATAATTACGCTATTTCTGATTCACCCCCCCTCTCAGTAATCCAATAGTTCGCTAGATTGGCACAACATTAAGTAACTTACCCACCTTTGATGGCCTGAATCTTTTAGAAACCTTCTTGTCGGACTTTTAAGAAAGTGTACCAATACAACAAAGATTATTGGCAATGGATGAGGCCTTGAAAGGCACACTAGCAAGATGGTGGGGGACACATAAACATAGCATCACATAATGGGTACAATGTCATACCTTGATGACAACACAGTTCTCAGCACAAGTGGAAGGTTGCGAAGTTCGGTACACGGGTTGAATCTGCCCAAAGGACCATGTGCAGAGTTGTGAGGAAGCTTGGAGAAAAATTCCTCAAGAAAAATGGGTGCACAAATTCATTAACATTCTAGACACGACACCTATCAGCTGGTACCTCCAAGCAGAGTTGAGCCTCATCACTACGAATTGGGAAGGTATGACTCAGAATTTTGTAACTACCTTGTTATTTGAAATCAAATTTCCTTCAGTAGACCAAGCATTATAGATTATGAGATAGAAATTATTCGAGGAGGCATCTAGCCTTCCTTTGGAACAAGAAGAGGACGAATGGACTACGCCTCTCCACAAACTGCAAGGTTGTTACAACATCAATTCTAATGAAGACGATGATCCTAGGAAAGTGAACATCGCGAAAACAAAAGATGAGAGAGATGTGGAAGGACCAGTAGTTGAGATACCATTCATTGGACAACCAATCAAGATTAAGAAAGTCAATATTGGAAAGAAGCAGACTCCAAAGTTTGCAAATGTCAGAGATTATTGGGATGATGCCACCATTGACAAAACTATAGAGTTACTGCATCAATATCAGGACTTGTTTCCAACCAAGTTCACTGATATGAAGGGTATTAAAGTGCCTATGGGAGATATGAGGATTCACTTAAAGCCAAATGCAAGATGAGTTAAACTGAGACCCTACAAACTGAACCCTAAATATAAGGAAGAAGTGAAGATTGAGCTTGAAAGAATGTTGGAAGCAGAAATCATAGAACCTGTCGAAGAGTTAGAGTGGATTATCCCTATGGTGGTACAAGACAAGAAGATAGGAGAGATCAAGATATGCGTATATTTCAGGAAGTTGAATGATGCTTGTTTTGATGACCCCTTCCCTACACCATTCATTGACGAAGTGTTAGATAATGTGGGAGGCCAGGAAGTATATTCTTTTACAGATGGATTTTCAGAATACCATCAGATTCAGATTGCCAAAGAAGACCCCCATAAGACCACATTTGCAACAAAATGGGGATCCTACCAATACATAGTAATGCCATTCGGATTGAAGAATTCCCCAACCATGTTTTCCAGGGTGGTGGTCGAAGCATTCAAGGAATTTCTGCATAAAGTTTTAGAAGCATATTTTGATGATTGGACTATTTTTAGTTTATTGAAGAATCATATTGAATGTCTAATGCTAATGTTGGATAAATGCAGGAAGTGTCAAATTCCCTTGAACCTAAAGAAATTCATTTTCTTTTCACCATTTGGAGGTCTGTTAGGGCATATTGTATGTAAGCAAGGATTGTTGGTAGATCCATCCAAGATCACCATTATATTTGATCTACCCCCTCCTACTTCAATTAAGAAGTTGTGCATTGCATTGGGACACACATGATACTACAAGAAGTTCATTAAGGGCTATGCTCATATTACAACGCCCATGGAGACGTTGTTGAAGAAGTATTATTAGTTTAGTTGGATAGAAGAATGCCAGCAGAGATTCGACACACTGAAAAAGAAAATGGTTACTATGCCCATTCTGGTTTTCCCAGATTGGACCATGGGGTTTCATGTGCATGTCGATGCATATTCCATTGATTTAGGATTTGTGTTAGCACAAATGGGAGGAGTATATATTGACCACCCGATAGCCTTTTCTAGCAGGAAGCTATCAACAACAAAAATTAATTACACCACTATAGATAGAGAAGGATTGGCCATGGTGTATGCATTGCAGAAATTTTTCCACTACTTGTTGGGAGGACACTTTAAAATGTTTATTGATCATTCCGCGCTGAAATACCTAGTCAAAAAGCTAGTGTTGGGGGGAAGGATCTGCAGATGGCTTCTTCCGTTTCAAGAATATGATTTTGAGATCATAGTAAATCCAGGGAGAATGAACAAAGGCCCTAACCATTTGTCGAGGTTGGAACATGGAGAAGAGCCAACCAATTTGGAGGATGCACTACCAGATGCACAACTATTGGCCATTATAAATATCGATGACCACTTCGCAGAGATAGTCCAGTTCCTATCAACGGGAATGGCACCTAGTGAGTACACAATTCCTCAAAAGAAACAACTAGTAGTGCGCACTGCAGACGTCTCACTTATAGTTGGACATCTATACAAGATGGGACCTGATGAGATATTGAGAAGGTGTGTTATGGAGGCAGAATGACCACTAATCCTCACAGAATCTCATGAAGGCATCGCAAGAGGACATTATGCAGGAAAATAAACTGCGCAAAAGGTTCTGAGTGCTGGCCTTTGGTGGCCTACCTTACACAGAGATGCTAAAGACTATTCCAGAGCCTGCGATGTATGCCAAAGAGTTGGGAAACCATCCAGAAGAGATGAAATTCCATTGGCACCACAACTGACCCTACAAGCATTTGATAAATGGGCCATTGACTTCATTGGACCTATAAACCCACCAGGAAAGCACATAGGAGCAAGGAACATAATTAAAGCTACATAGTACGTGACTAGATGGGCCAAAGCAAGAGAAGTTAAGGATTGTAGTGAAACTATAGCTACGCGCTCCATATTTGATGACATCATAACCAGGTGTGGATGCCCAAAGATCCTTATGAGTGACCAAGGAACACATTTCATCAATAAGATAGTTGAAGCCCTGACTGAAGAATTTGCAGTCCACCATCAAAAGAGCACGTCGTACCATCCATAAGAAAATGGGACAGTTGAAGCATTCAACAATATTTTGGAAACAACACTAACCAAGATTTACAATGTGAACATGGATGATTGGGATCTAAGAGTACCAGCAATACTTTGGGCCTATCGAACTACTTGCAAGAAACTAACAATGCAAACCCCTTTCAAGTTTGTATATGGTCTTGAAGTTGTTGTTCCAATGGAATATTTGGTACCAAGCTTGAGAATTGTTGCCTTTATAGATATGGATGACCCTGGAGTTTTTCAAGAGAGGCTTGCACAGCTAGTTGAACTAGAGGAAGATAGATTCATTGCAGGATTCCATTAGCAGGTTTAGAAGGAAAGAGAGAAGGCCTATCATGACAGACACATCAAGAAGAAGGCATTCAAACAAGGTGATCTAGTATGGGTATATGAAAACAAGTTCATAAAACATACTGGGAAGTTTAGAATGCATTGGCTAGGGCCATATGAGATCACTTATGTTACAGAGGGAGGAGCTGCGCAATTGAAGACTCTGAATGGGGAGTCGAAGGAAGGTTTGGTGAATGGGATCCAGCTGAAGTTGTACTATGACAACCAACTTCCTCGCAGCTCTCAATAAAAGCATGAAGAAAAGGGTCTAGGTACCATGTGCAGTTGAAAATGGGTACCAGACACAGAAAAGACAGTCTGCACAAGGGAAAAGAGGAGGCATCGAGCAGAAAGTAGAGGTTGCACTGCGCAGTTTGGAGTTGAAGTAAAACAGGAAGCTCATATCTGAAGTGCATCGGGACGAGTCACAGATGAGTGTTGGGGGTTTGTTGGCCCTTGGTTATGGAAGCAAGCGAATATCAAGGAAGGAAAGGGAGAATGCAAAATTCACAAAATACACAATGACTGTTACTGCTAATATTATGGTAGCTACGGGAGATATTTACCTCCACGTGTGAACCTGGCGAGAATAGAAGGCTCCGGGAAGCAAGAGAAACCCTAATGAGTTGGCTAATAACCTTAGAATCCTTGTTGGCTCAAGTAAATAATTTATATTAGGTTATTAAACTCCAAGAGAAGAAGTCGACCAGAAATAATAATAATACACTGAACAGACACATATCTAGAAGGAGAAGTCGGCCCCAACAAATCTGGCAGAACCAATATAAATACAGGGCAATAGTTATCATTTGACAACATCTCAAAATTGTAGTTCCTAGTTTGGTGCGCACTTATGGAGGAGAGCTGCAGGTGCAACTGCAACAACAGATTTTTTAGTATTGGCTTGAATATCTCTTGGCTAGGGTTTGGACTATCTGATCAGATTTTTGTGATGCGCTACCCTTGGGGAAAGGTGTGCTACCCTTTGTTTGGCTATCTAGCCTAGGGTTTTCTTCTGGAGGAATTCTCAGTCAAGGTTAAGGTGCTCAGAGGGAGGCTTCGGCTTATGGTTGGGTGATGAAGGTATCATCAATGGTAAAACGAGCACACCATCCTCTATATTCTAACAGGTTATGGGTCCACACCTCCTTCAGTCAGTCTCAACACTGGAAGGAAACATAGCCACTAGGATATTGAGCTCATTGAGGAACTACGGCTAGGGTTACTAGCATAAGTAGCTTCCAAGACATTGCAGCTAGGGTTACTAGCAGGTGCAGTTGCAGAAACCCTAAACCTCTTTTTGAGGCATCTTAAAGTGAATGGATTGACCTAATCTCTGGATATATCAATGTGCCCTAGCCCAGTGCATCTCCTGGCACTCTTAGAAGGCCAAGACGTGAAGATTGAATTTTTGGTCAAATCTAGGGTTTGACCAAGTCAAGCAGCCATGACAAACTCTATGAAGTCTGAGAACAATTTAGATGGAGCCTCTAACTTCAGAGCGTGGAAGAAAAGGATTGACCTCATCCTTGCCAATAATAAAGTGTTGGATATAGTGAAAGGAAAGATCGTGAAGCCAGAGTTTGAAGAAGGAGAAGAGAAGGAACCACAAAACGTTGCAGCTATGGAGAAGTTCAAGGATGTTGACATCAATGCCATGAGTATCATAGTGGATTCCATAAAATGCCACTTGATACCCTACATCTCCCATCTTGACTCATCAAAGAAGATGTACAATGCCCTAACAAATCTCTTCTCAGTCAGAAACATTGGACAAGTTATGAGTATGAAGAATGAGCTCTGTGACATGAAGATGAATGATGATGACAACAAAACATCATACTTTGTAAGAATATCCCAGTTAAGAGATCAACTACAAGCTATTGAAGAGATCACTTCAGAGAAGGAATTGGTAAACATAGTACTCAATGGTCTTCCTAAGACATGGGATGCATTTTCTGTAAGCATGAACACAAGGAAGGAGTACTCAACATTTGAAGAACTTTGGACTTGTTGTGCTCAATAAGAATCAAGGATCAATGCAAAAGAGAAACCCCAAAAGAAGTATGATGATCAAGCCTTCACAGAAAGATTCAAGAACTTCAGGGACAAAAGAAAGTTCGATTCAAGAAGGAAACCAAAATAAAGAAAAGACATTTAAGAAATACAGTGCTTCAACTGTCAAATGTACGGTCACTATAGGAATCAGTTTCTCGAGCTAAAGAAAAGGAAGGAGAAACATGAAGCATCGATTGCTGAAGAAAAGGAACCTACAAAGAAGACTAAGCAGGATGGAAGAGACTTCTTCTACTAAAAGGTAACAACACTCTTCTTATTTATTGTGCATATCTTGCTTGCATCGTCTTTGTACATATCTTGTATATCTATCTCTTGGAAAATAATATGTTCCAAAAGGAACTATACCTATGGAAGAACAAACAAGATGAAAAGAGATATCATCAGATAATACACATGAAAATATGAGATACAAATCGTGTGGAAGCTATTAAGACGAATCAATCATGAAGAAACTTAGTAGAAGCAAAGGCAGAAAGAAGTCAAACAATCAAGAGGAAATTATATATTGCAGAAGACAATAAGAATGTAGATGGAAGTATGGAATCGATCAGATGGAGGGAGCCGATTATATGCACTCTTACATAAAGCAAGGTTTAGGAGGGAGCTACATNNTATATATATATATATATATATATATATATATATCCATGGTAGCATCCATGAAAGACAGTATGTGTTCAGTTCAACCGCAGAAGAAGACTTCTTCGAAGAGAAGCCTTAAAGTATTCCTAGTTGTCCATCCAGATCAGTGATCCTATGATGAAAGGAAGAAGTGGAATCTCTAGGGCATGGAATCTATAAGAAACTCCACAAAAGTAAAATAAAAACATGAAGATTCCAAGAAAGAAAAAGAAACCAGAACAACCAGTCACTGTATCAAAGAATCACAAGATTACCAGCCTGATATGAACTCACTAAAAGCAATCAAGCAGAAGAACTGAAAGTCATGATGAAGAACAGTGTATGGAAAACTTATGAATGAAATAATTTCAAGATCTAGAACCAGAGGTTCTCCCATATGGAGGGAGAAGACTATGATGATTACTTGTTCCAGTACACTAGACATATCTCTGCATGAGTCATTATATCATCCTCAACATCCATGAGTTGGAGTTCTACATCAAATAAATGCAAAGAATGTTCTCCAGAGAAATTGAATAAAGAGCGTATGAAGAGCAATCTCAAGACTTTGAGGCATACCAGAAAGAGATTGTTGTATGCAGATAAGAAGAAGAAAACTTCGTGGAGAACCTCCAGTGCACAGTAGAAGCATGGTGAAGATTTCCTATATAACATCAAGATGACTACTCAGTAGATCAGATCTCATGATGACAGAAGAAGCACCACATGGATATGTTCCAATTCTCCAACTATGATATACTCTATTGTTCAAATCTACATGAAGCTTTCACAGTGTTCCAGACTAAATTACAAGAATTACATTATCCATGATAAAGTCTGGAAAGGAGAAAATGATTTCTCCAATACATATCTCCACAGATGAGCAGATAAGAAGACATTTTGGTAAAAGCTTCTATCCAAGATGAAAGAGTTTGCATACTCAAGCTAGAGCTCGTGGAAACAACTTCCTTCTTATTAAGGAAGAAATGACTCTCCAAGTTAGGAGAAAGCACTGAAAATATTATTTATCTTTGTAATTGAAAAATAGTCTAGATTGGACAGATGCTTTCCTGTTTGGAAAGTGGATTGAGATTTCTAACGGACAGTGACTTCCCATTGTAGTTAACATGGGAGGCAGACTGATTGTTGATGTATCATAGACAACGACTTCTCATTGTGGTTAACATGGGGAGTGGTCTAGGACAATCATTCTTCTTGGCAGTCACTCTGAGTAGTGGTCAAGTAGAATGGTCCGCCTCATCGGGCAGTCATTCTTTTGAAGTTCACAGTTGTGAGCAGTTTTGAAGAATGGTCCATTTTAGAGGTTGATGCAGGACATACATTCCTTAGGATTATACATTCTCTCCAGGGTTCACTTTGATAAGTGTAGGAGGAATGGCCTGTTGGAGAACTGAGAGCGGGGGTGAATTAGTTGTTACCGTGCTTAAACAATTATGCTTCTTATAAAAACTTTACAAGGCACTCAATGATGATGAGAATCATGCAGGGAAATAAATGTTGACACATTCAACATCAGTCACATATATGAGAAACATAGAGACAGATATTTCCCGAGGAAACCCATACAAGGTAAAAACATATTTTTCCTTTATATGATAAGTAACAGTTACATTCTTTACATTATCATACATATGAGCACCAACTCATAATGAGGCTACAACCTCAGTTTTGCAAGTTGCTACTTGCTGAGAGCACCAACTTTCTGTTTTCTCTAGCACCCACTAGAAGGAAGCACCAACTCCCTGATTTCTTTAGCACCAACTAGAAGGAAGCACCAACTCCCTATGTTCAAGCACCCACTTGAACCTCCGAGGACACCAGTCCTCCCTAGCGCTTCCCAACCACCCTGAATTATAAATTCTTTGTTACTAAAACTTATTACAACGATATAAAATTATTCAATGGCTTACCAGCCTTGTCCTTGTTCTGTTACACTGCTCTACCCTGTCTGCATCAGTGTCTTCTGCACACCTCTAGCACTTTCTATTCTTCTGCCTTTTATGCTCTATGTTCCATATCCCTTCAATGCACCATTCCTCGATTGTGCATTTCTGCTCCTCCACTCTGCCTCCTTGTACACACCTAAATTCTCCTACACAATGACAACCACTTCTCTCTTCTTTGTTCTGCATTCTTATAGTCTTTGTTGTCTTTGTGCATGCAATATTCGTAATGCCTTTGCATGCTCACTCCATGCCAAATTACTCCACAACTCGAGTGCTCTGTCTGATCATCATCGTGACTCTTCAGCTTCTCTGGTCATTTACCACTTGTTCATCATCACTGTATGTTGCCTCTCTGGCAGTTTGAGACTCTTCGTCTTCTCTGTGACAGTCGAGCTCACCTTCTTTGTTCCAGTTACAGGCCTCAATGCTCATTCAACTGTCAATCACCTCCATGAACATATTCATCCCTCTTGAAGATTCCCAGTGACTCTTCACCTCCTCTGTCAATCACCCCCAAAGTGTCTTCGAGTCCTTTGGCAGAAACCATCAGTGGTTTCTGGCAGTTACACTGTGTCGTGCTACAGTAGCCCTCCGATCTTGTTCAAATTCACCTGCATCGCTGGAATGATTCCATGGGATCTTGCATTCATTTTGGCATTTCGACATTCGACAATTCGACATTCGTGTGACCATGTGTCTCGACATTCCCAGTCATGATCCCCAAAAAGGAGCTTGGTTTCTCTAGCTCTTTCCTCCATCTCTCGTTGATGTTACCAAGGGTTGTGATCACATCCTTAGGAAAAAAATGCTTTTGTGATTTCGCATTTCATGAATCTCGAGATGAGGCATCTCGACTCTCCAATTCGTGATTTACGAAACCCTGAAATGGTGTGGGATCAACGGTCCCGATCAACACTTGATCTGACGTCTTAGATCATTTCGCGAATTCACATTTCACGATTTCAACATTCTTGATGTTCAATGTTCTTGTCACTTCAAAGTTTCGATCCTTGAAACTCCGAAATGGAGTCGGATCAACGATCCAGATCACATCTTGATCTGAAGGCTATGATTAAATCGCAATTTCGCATATCGCGATTTCAGGATTCCTACGGTTAATATTCTTTGACATCTCCAACTCTCGATCCGCGAAACTCCGAAATGGAGTGGGATCAATGGTCCAGATCAAACCTTGATCTGACAGCTCAGATCATTTCACGATTTCGCATATCGCGATTTCAGGAGGTGAAAGGCTGGACCATTTCATACCTTTGACTTTCCAGTCAGCGAAATGATGATCTATGTCCATGTGTCGTTCCCGAAGATGGACGGTCCTCCTACTTTCAGTATTTTGTAAGCCCGCTTCTCCTAGCACTTTAAAGAACGTGCAGGATCTCTTGGATCCAATGGTGGTTAGACCCTGCACTCGGATCTAACGCCTGAGATCTATCCTCCATATCTACGTGTCCACGTGTCCTTCCCAAAGATGGACGGTCCTCCTGCTTTCGGGATTTTGTAAGCTCGCTTCTCCTAGAACTTTAAAGAATGTGCAGGCTCTCCTGGATCCAACAGTGGTGGGACCCTGCATTTGGATCTAACACCCGAGATCTATCCTCCATATCTGCGCGCTCCTCTTGTCTACATTGAGATCTGACAGCCATCAAGAATTCTGAATTGTTGATCCAACGATCATTGTTGCTGCTCCTCCCCATTATCACTGCGTTGTTGATCATGCTCCTGTACTCAATCCATCATCACTGTTGTACTTTCCATCAATGAAAATCATACGCTGCCTGTAAAACATGCCAACAATCTCCCCCTTTGTCATTGATGGCAACTAAGGCACCCAAATTCTTTTCTCTCCCTTTGACATCAATGCCAAAGAAGAGACATGCTCCCCCTGAGTTGTTGCAGTAATTTTAGGAGGCATTAGATATTCAAACAATACAAAACTCCCCCTAACAAGATGGACTCTTTTAGGGGTGAGACGAAATGACACCTAGCTTCTGTCTGAGATATTCAAAAGGTGTCTTGGCTAGGGGTTTAGTAAATATGTATGCAATTTGCTCTATAGTGGGAATGTAATGGACCTGAACAGTCTGATTGGTGACCTGCTCTCTCAAAAAATGATATTTTATGGGAATATGCTTGGTCTTGGAGTGGAATACATGATTTTTGGACACACTGATGGCACTAGTGTTATCACAATGAATTGGGATCGGTGCAGTGTATTTTACCTTTAAGTCTGCAAGTGTCTGAATCATCCATAATACCTGAGTGCAACAGGTAGCAGCAGCAATGTACTCTGCCTCTGTGGTTGATAAAGAAATGGAACCTTTCTTTTTACTAAGCCAGGCTACTAAGGAGTCACCCAGGAAGAATGC
>ML778925.1:281073-307714 GCA_009831015.1 Picea engelmannii | reverse complement strand
AGTTTACCTTTGTATTTTCCTGATCCCTTCTTCAGTCTCTTCACAAATTTTGCTTCAATTTCATGGGGCTTAGAATCCTCATTCTTGTATGCTTTAAATGATGCTTCTCTAGAGGTGAGTTTATCTTTAAATATTCTCATTTCATATGCAGTCAATGTTCCTAGAAGTTGGTCAAACTGCAAGGTTTTTAGATCATTAAGTTCTTCTATAGCAGAGACCTTCGGGTTGAACCTATCTGGGAGAGATCTCAAGATTTTTTGAACTAAAGAAGGTTCCCCAATTGTTTCACCAAGTGCCTTCATTGCATTTACCATTTCTTCTACTCTCAGAAAGTATTTTCCAACAGTTTCATCTTCCTTCATCTTCAGCTATTCAAACTGTGTTCTGTAGGTTTGAAGTTGCATCCTTTACCTTCTCATTACCCTCATAACTGCTAATGAGTTTGTCCCACATTTCTTTGGCAGTTCCTAGGTGCATAAATTTTACGAATTCTGCTTTTGCAATCCCACTCAAGATAGAATTCATAGCCTTAGCGTTGAAGCTAAATTCTAGTTTGTCATCCTTATTAGCTACAACAACTGGCTTTACATAACCAGTATCTACCACATCCCAGACATCTGCACCTAAAGCCATTATGTAGGTTCTCATTCTAACTTTCCAAAAGGCAAAGTTTGTTCCATTGAATAGAGGAGCCTTATTGGTTGAATTTCCTTCATAGCTTGACATGTTTAATCTCTAGGATCTACCCTTAGATAAAAGGGGACGGCTCTGATACCAATTGTTGGAAAACTAAGAGGGGGGGGTGAATCAGTTGTTACCGTGCTTAAACAATTATGCTTCTTATAAAAAATTTACAAGGCACTCAATGATGATGACAATCATGCAGGGAAATAAACGTTGACACATTCAACATCATTCACATATATGAGAAGCACAGAGATAGATATTTCCTGAGGAAACCCATACCGGGTAAAAACCTTTTTTTCCTTTATATGATAAGTAATAGTTACATTATTTACATTATCATACATATGAGCACCAACTCATAATGAGGCTACAACCTCAGTTTTGTAAGCGGCTACTTGCTGAGAGCACCAACTCTCTGTTTTCTCTAGCACCCACTAGAAGGAAGCACCAACTCCCTGATTTCTCTAGCACCAACTAGAAGGAAGAACCAACTCCTTGTGTTCAAGCACCCACTTGAACCTCCGAGGACACTAGTCCTCCCTAGCACCTCCCAACCACCCTGAATGATAAATTCTTTGTTACTAAAACTTATTACAACGATATAAAATTATTCAATGGCTTACCATCCTTGTCGTTGTTTTGTTACACTGCTCTTCCCTGTTTGCATCATTGTCTTATGCACACCTCTAGCACTTTCTGTTCTTCTGCCTTTTATGCTCTATGTGCCATATCCCTTCAATGCACCATTCCTCAACTGTGCATTTCTGCTCCTGCGCTCTGCCTCCTTGTACACAACTGAATTCTCCTACACATCGACAATGACTTCTCTCTTCTTTCTTCTGCATTCTTATAGTCTCTGTTGTCTTTGTGCATGCAATATTCGTAATGCCTCTGCATGCTCACTCCGTGCCAAATTCCTCCACAACTCGAGTGCTCTGTCTGATCATCATCGTGACTCTTTGGCTTCTCTGGTCATTTACCACTTGTTCAGCATCACTGTATGTTGCCTCTCTGGTAGTTTGAGACTCTTCGTCTTCTCTGTGACAATCGATCTCACCTTCTCTGTTCTAGTTACAGGCCTCAATGCTCATCCAACTGTGAATCGCCTCCACGAACATCTTCATCCCTCTTGAATATTCCCAGTGACTCTTCACCTCCTCTGTCAATCACCCCCAAAGTGTCTTTGAGTCCTTTGGCAGAAACCATCAGTGGTTTCTGGCAGTTACACTGTGTCATGCTACAGTAGCCCTCTGATCTTGTTCAAATTCACCTACACCGTTGGATTGATTCCATGGGATCTTGCATTGATTTTGGCATTTCGACATTCAACAATTCAACATTCGTGTGACCATGTGTCTCAACATTCCCAGTCGCGATCCCCAAAAAGGAGCTTGGTTTCTCTAGCTCTTTCCTCTATCTCTCGCTGATGTGACCAAGGGTTGTGATCACAGCCTTATGCAAAAAGAAATTTCGTGATTTCGCATTTTGTGAATCTGGAGATGAGGCATCTCGACTCTCCAAGTCGCGATACCTGAAACCCCGAAATGGTGTGGGATCAACGGTCCCGATCAACACTTGATCTGACGGCTCAGATCATTTCATGATTTCGCATTTCATGATTTCGGCATTCTTGATGTTCAGTGTTCTTGTCACTTCAAAGTTTCGATTCGTGAAACTCCAAAATGGAGTCAGATCAATGGTGCAGATCACATCTTGATCTAATGGCTGTGATTAAATCGCAATTTCGCATATCGCGATTTCGGGATTCCTGTGGTTATATTCTTTGACATCTCCAACTCTCGATCCGCGAAACTCCGAAATGGAGTGGAATCAATGGTCCAGATCAACCCTTGATTTGACAGCTCAGATCATTTCACGATTTTGCATATCATGATTTTGGGAGGTGAAAGGCTGGAGCATTTCATACCTTTGACTTTCCAGTCAGCGAAATGATGATCTGTGTCCATGTGTCCTTCTCGAAGATGGACGGTCCTCCTGCTTTTGGGATTTTGTAAACCCGCTTCTCCTAGCACTTTAAAGAAAGTGCAGGCTCTCCTGGATCCAACGGTGGTTGTACCTTGCGCTTGGCTCTAACGCCTGAGATATATCCTCCATATCTGTGCGTCCACGTGTCCTTCCCGAAGATGGACGGTCCTCCTTCTTTCAGGATTTTGTAAGCCCTCTTCTCCTAGCACTTTAAAGAACGTGCAGGATCTCCTGGATCCAATGGTGGTCGGACCCTGCGCCCGGATCTAACGCCCGAGATCTATCCTCCATATCTGCACGCTCCTCTTGTCTACATTTTGATCTGACAGCCATTGGGAATTCTGAATTGTTGATCCAACGATCATTGTTGTTGCTCCTCCCCATTATCACTACGTTGTTGATCATGCTCCTGTACTCAAGCCATCATCGTTGTTGTACTTGCCATCAATGACAAGCATACGCTGCCTGTAGAACATGCCAACATGGCCCAAGGTGGGGAATGGTCTGGACAGTTATCCCTTATGGTTATACATTCTCTCCAGGGTGCACTTTGATAAGTGTAGGAGGAATGGCCCAGGGTGGGGAATAGTCCAAGCTCATCAATCAGGGACAATCATTCCTTAGGGTTTATACATTCTCTCCAGGGTTCTCTTTAATCAATGTAGTAGGAATGGCCCAGGGTGGGGAATGGTCCAAACATTTCTTAGGGTTTATACATTCTGTCCAGGGTGCATTTTGATTAGTGTAGGAAGAATGGCCCAGGGTGAGAAATGGTCCAGGTTCAGAAATCAGAAATAATCCTTTCTTCCTTGGTTGAGAAGAATAGGGCATATAGTCCATTGCTGATGAGGGTAGATATTCTTTCAGATCTCACAAACGTGAGTTAAATATTGGCCCAGATGATTCAGTTTATGTTTAACAATATTTTTCTATGCAGGATGGCATCAGATGATGGTGAATATGTTTCACTATTTTGAGGCAGATATTCTTTCAGAGCTCACAAATGTGAGTGAAAGATTGGCCCAGACAAATTAGTTTATATCATAACATTGTTTCTATGCAGATTGCTATCAGATGTTTGTTATGAAGACTGTATGACAGTAGATGAGGACTACTGTGGTGGATATGTTCCACTGTTCGCACCATTACATTGTTGATCAAGTACTTGTGTGTTACTTGGTGTGGTAGTGAACCATGGAATTGTAGTTATGTACTACTATGAATAGACACAGGTGTGTTCTATCCTTGTTCTAATTGCCTTGAATACTATCAACAGTTTATTGGAGATAATGATCATTTAGATGAATGATGAACATAGATTTTCCAGATGGAAAACAATTCACAGCTCTTACTCCTCTTATATCACTCTATGATGTGAGTGACTTATCCAACATCATGTCTAATTACTCAGATGAAGTATGGTTTCGAGAGATGATGCAGCTGATGGTGATGGTGATGCTCATGATCTAGTCATGAAATAGTCTAGATGACTATATTGATGCTACAGGGTAAATGGTATGTTTTGTGCTCAAGTCCATTACCTGTAAATACCTTTCTAGTTAGGAGGGAGTGTTAATATTATGGTGGCTGCAGGAGGCATTTACCTCCATGTGTGAACCTGACGAGAATAGAATACTTTGGGAAGCAAGAGAAACGCTAATGAGTTGGTTAATAACCCTAGAAGCCTTGCCGTCTCAAGAAGATGATTTATATTAGGTTATTAACCTCAAAGAGAAGAAGTCGACTAGAAATAATAATAATATACTGAAAAGACACATATCCAGAAGGAGAAGTCGGCCCCAGCAAATCTGGCAGAACTAGTATAAATACAAGGTGCCAGTTCTCATTTGACAACATCTCAGAATTGCAGCTCCCAGTTTGGTGTGCACTTGTGGAGGAGAGTTGCAGGTGCAACTGTGGTAGCATAGTTTTCAGTATTGGCTTGAATATCTCTTGGATAGGGTTTGGACTATCTGATCAACTTTTTTTGATGCGCTATCCTTGGGGAAAGGTGTGCTACCCTTTGTTTGGATATCTAGCCTAGGGTTTGCTTCTGGAGGAATTCTCAGTCAAGGTTAAGGTGCTTGGAGGGAGGCTTCGGCCTATGTTTGGGTGACGAAGGTATCGTCAATGGTAAAATGAGCACACCATCTTCTATATTCTAACAGTTACTAGGTCAAAGTGAGAAAAAGAGTAGAAAATATGGAGCGAAGTAAGCTGTTGAACGAGGAGATCAGGGATGAAAGATTAGAGAAAAAGAAGGATCATGAACAAGTCAACAAGTGAAAAAATCCACCATTGGATTATTTGGAGCACCGCACGAGAAGGAAGGAAAGACAGGCTAGCAAAGCCCTGAATATATGGGTCAAGTTCACCTAGGGTTTTAGACACCTAGGTTTTTGGTATCTAGGGTTTTGGACAACTAGGTTTTGGCCTAAGGATTTCAGTGAGCTATTGTAATGTGTAAATAGAGGTCAATAAGACCTGGGATGGGTTGGTGTCAATATTTTCATTGTTGTTATTGATCGATCTAGTTGTTGTTGTGAGAGACTTTTGTTGTGGGAGAGAGAAGTGTTGAGGGTGAGAGCCTTCCGGTATTGTAAGATCTTCAAATGGGTGAAAAGATCAACCCTGTAGCTGGGTGCACAGGGAGGGGAGAGAAAGAGAGGAGAAGAAAGAATATCTACTAGCTAAGAGTGTAGACAAGAACTGTATGCTTTACCTTAATATATTATAGCATAGTTATGTGGATGTAGCCCTAGAGAGAGGGTGAACCATGTACATCTTGTGTTGTGTGTGATTGGTATTTTATCTCTATCATTGATATATTGTGATTGTATTAATGTTTTAGATATGATAAGTAGATATACAGAATATATATAAGCTCATAAGTGATGTATGAATGTTGTGTTTTTCTTGTGTTAAATCCACTTGATATTCCCTTTGGTTGTAGACATCTCTGTCCTGCAACCCCCTCATAACTGCTTCGGGTGAGACTACATCTGCTTCGTAGGTGTTACTGAAAGGGTGAGTAGTTAGGGCTTGTTGGTGTGCTCTTGGAGCTGAACCCTAGGTTTGCCCCTATGGAAACAAGGATCCAATGTCAGAGATTCAAAAAATACCCAAGTGGGCACAATCTACACTTCAGGAAGCAAGTAACCTTGCAAGGGATCCATTGGTTTCAAGGAGGACTCGATCTCAACATGTGGATCCTTCTCATGTACTTTCAACTTTTGAACCAACGATTCCTATGCATTGCTATATGGTTCAATATTCTGATCCACATACCTACAGTGAGGTTGTTCGCAATCCACTATGGGAAGAAACCATGCAGGAGGAGCATGTCTCTCTCCTAGAGAATAAAAATTGGGATCTGGTTCCACTTTCACCAGGGAGGAAACTTGTCAGATGAAAATGGGTCTATAGGACCAAGAGAGTAGCATATGGGCAGGTGAGAAGGTACAAGGCCAGATTATTTGTAAAATGATTTCAGCGGATTCATGGGATAGATTATGATGATACCTTTTCTCCTTTAGCAAAGATGGATTCCATTCGCTTAGATCTATCCATTGCAACAACCAAAGGATGGGAAGTTCACCAGATGGATGTGAAGAATGATTTTCTTCATGATGACCTTTAAGAGGAGATCTACATGGAGTAGCCACAGGGGTTCATTCATAACTCATCTTTAGTATGCAGACTAAAGAAGTCTCTCTATGGACTCAAATAGGCACCTAGAGAATGGTATGCAAAGATAGATTCTTACTTGCTTTCACATGATTTTTTTAGATGTAAATATGATTCCAATGTTTACATGATGAGGAATACTAACTCTGTGAGGATTTTAGTACTCTATGTTGATGATATTTTGATCACTGGTAGCTCTGCTTCAACCGTTGCTTTGGTCAAAGATAATTTTCATGCCAGGTTCTCTATGACAGACATGGGTCCACTACACTTATTTCTTGGTCTTGAGATTAGTCAGGATGCTTCTTGCATCAAAATTTCTTAGGAAAAGCATGTCATAGATCTTCTCGATAGATTCCACATGACAAACTATAAGTTTGTACCTACACCTTTCTTATCTGGGATCAGACTTGAGGATGGAAAAGATACACTATTAGTGGACAACACTTTGTATCGACAGTTGGTGGGGAGTCTTCTATATCTCACCCACACCTGTCCAGATATCTCATATGCAGTGGGAGCAGTTTCCAGATACATGCAGGTTCCCCATGATCTACACTAGAAGGCTTCTAACCACATCCTCAGATATGTTCATCTCTCCATGAGTTGTGGGATTCACTATGCAACTGGTTTTTCATTAGATATCATAGGCTTCACAGATTCAAATTGGGTTGGTGACAATAAATATTGCAAGTCCACGTCTGGGTACACTGTTAGTTTAGGGTCAGGCCCAATTTTTTGGCCAAGTAAGAAGCAAACAACCATTGATTTATATTCCGCAGAGGTTGAGTATAGAGGAGTAGTCAACAGTGTCATTCAAACACTTTGGCTTCAACACATCCTTACCAAGCTTGGTATCCAGTTTCACTATCCGACTATCATATGGTGTGACAATTAGAGTACACTGAAATTTTTCAGAGATCCAATACAACAACAACGAACCAAACACATTGAGGTCTACATGCATTTCATCAGAGATCTAGTATATGACAAGATCATTGATTTGTAGTTTTGTTCTTCCTCTATAAAAATTGCTGACATATTCACCAAGACCTTCACTGAGTAGAGGTTTCCGACTTTGTGGGATCATCTTGCAGTGAATAACATAATTTACTAACAACTTCCTTTTCTTCTTTTGATGCATTATCTTTTGAGGGGGGTTTTGTTCCCACGTGTTTTTCCCTCTTTCCTCATTTTTATTCAATGTTCATTAGTTGCATTATACATGAGTACCTATAACATCCCCATCCACCCACAAGCCGAGAAATACTACCTTCAAGCCCGCCCTTGGACTTCTTTCTCTTACCAATACCTTTTTAGAATTTAAGGATGCATAAAAGAAAATACTTTAATGACATGCACAACAATAGTCAGCAATCATGCATAGTCTAAAGATTCAATTAAATGATAATTAAATATACAACAGAAATACATTCATATACATGTAAATGATACCATAACATAGAGAACTTATCTTTATGAAATATGACACCAAATGGCTATAGACCAAGGATGTTCCACCCAACCATAGACACCACTGCTCCAAATATTAACAACAGTGTCACCCCCAAGCCAGGGATATGAATCCATAAGGACGGTTCCAGAGTGTACTTGGGTTCCCAATCCAGTCAACTCTCAAGCTCTCGCAGGTTTCCCAACAACCACAATAATCCAAGTACCCATCTCTCTTCTACCCATATTGTACCACCCCAAGATAATGGACCTCCACCCTTATCTGCCACGTAGTCCCTCAGGCTATCCTTCTCCTTTTAATTTGAGGCCTCCAACACAATTGGTCCAGAATCTCAATGTTGGAAATCTTAGGACTTGCAGTTGTGAGAAAAATAGGGCACAAGTCAATGCATCTCAGACATGCAGGGCCCAAGTCATGGATGGATTTCACCAGCGACCATTACAACCAACTATCCTATGGTTAAATCTTCAGCAGTTCGGTTTCCCTTCCCAAGTTAAGATGCAGATGAGGATGGATCAATGAACGGGTAAGTAAGTGCATGGAAGTGCATGAGGGAAATGAATGAACGTATAGGAAATCAACGAAGAAGCCAATAGTCGAACCCCCCATGGGGAATCAAGAACCTCCTGGCCTTCCCCAAGAATCTCACGTAACTGATCCCCTCCCTTAGACAAAAAGGGTAATTAACATAGGAATAACACTTATCCCCTCAAGCCCCCTCTCTTGTGGAATCATATCCCCCTATAACTCTAGTCCTTGGCCATCCAACAACCAATGATGTGTTTATTATTAATAATGATAGAAAAAAATTACATGTCTTGGGCACACTGGCCTTTTAATAATTGTTTGGGCACTCAGGCCTCTCAGCATTGTAACAATACATTATTTAAAATGGGGGTTCAAAACCTAGGGTGTTACAGTACCTAATATCTCCTAGTAGCCAAGACTCATTGTTTACTCCATAGTGATGTTCAGGGGAGGTGTTAACTGACTAGTTCTATTTTAGACTTTCTAATTTTATACCATCACTATTATGCACACATTCCTAATTATAGGATGTCATTTCCTATATGAGCGAAGATTACTCACTCATTCATTAGATCATATTATACATTGATTCTCATTCTTCATATTGTATCTCTCTTCCTTTTCTTGATAAAATTTGTTTGTGTATGCTTTAGCTAGGTCTCATGTGTAGGTTTCCATGAAACACTGACACTTACTAGTAAATGGGTAGTTGAGGTACTAGAGGGGTATGTTCCTTGGTAATTTTTATTTCAACATCGGATGTGATGGGAATATCACATTCAAGGTATTAAAGTACCTTTCTGGATGCATGACATCATTGGAAATGCTAAGGCCTTCCTTTTAGGTTCAAATCTACTTAAAAGGATGCGGCGTGCATGGAAATTAGCTTTTGGATTTCTATCATTGCAATTTCAGGGCCAAATAATGCTTGGGATTTGGCATCAAGGATGATTTGAATGTTTTTGTCTCCAAGTGGACAACTTGGAGTCTCGATTGTGTTTCTAGGCAAGAGATTGGCTAGAAAAGATCTCTATTTTGGAAGGATTTTTGGAACCATGGTCACCAAGAATCGAAAATTTGGGGTCATCATAACCATGCTCAAAAGGTAAATTGTTTAGACAATGTTTTGTTAGAGGTAATTTGACATACTATTTTGGAAAGTTTTCTCCGTAAAATGTTGTGTGATGGGTCATGTCCCTTTTGGAGGGATTGGAATGGAGTAGAGGAAATATTGTATATATGTGTGTGTGTGTGTCAAAGAAATTCGATGGTTTGGTAAAAAACACTTCCAATTTTGTCCCACACTTGAAGAATAGGCCGGGGTTGAGGGATTTTCCAGGGAATTAGTTGTAGAGGTAGCTAGTGCATTTGAAAATCTCATCTTCTTTCAAACACAAAGTATGGAAGTGGATTTTGCTTCATTAAGTATTTTCTATATAGAGAAAGATTCATAAATTCAGTGTTACAAATGATACATGTACCTTGCATTAAACATGTTCTTTAGAGCTGTCATTTTGTTAAGGTTTTCTGGGCATCATTTAAGGCTAAATTTCACTTCCTTTTACTGCCTTGCTTTTGTGGAATATGAAATTTATTTATTTATTCATCAAATCCAAGTGGATTTCGACTAAAATCCTCTATAGGGCATGAAAGGAAACAATTTCCTCCAAATTTAGATCCAAAACATGTTGTTGGACCACCCATGATAATTGTATGTGAGACACAACCATCAAAGGGGTGCTATGTTCTTAATAATGGATCTACTACTTGTAAACATGGAAGCTGTACAAAATTAAATATCTCTTACTTATCCCTCATATGATATGTAATATTCATCATACCTCATACAAAGGCAATTTGATGTCTATGTGTTTTCTACAGAAATTAATTAAAAAAAACTTGTTTAAGTACATATTTTGAAGAAGCCTCATCAGTGAGTTTAATGTAACTAACTAATGCATGAAATAAATACTACACAATGTAACTAACAATATAAATAGATAATGACACAATAGAAGTAAATGATTTGTACCTTGTCGTAAATGTGGTGTGGATCGTGGAGGTGACCTCCCTTCGAACCTGCATTTGTCAAAGACAATAATAGGTTAAATGACTGAATAATATCTAAAAATCAATGATCTTTCCTTTGAAAAAGAGAATTAAACGTTATATGACTGGATACTAATTAAACATGTACGACGCTCTAGAAATACTAAAGGGGAATACCTCATGAATGAGATCCTCTTGGTTTCAAGAATAATTTATTCTCTACTAAACATGACCAACCATGTGAAGGTTGGAGCTTGTCCCCCCCCCCCCCTCACATCACTCTCAATTTCCCATACCCATTCATGCATAACAAGTAGAAAAACAAGAATTAAAGGTAAATGAAAGAAATAAGGTACATGCATACATAACATATAAGGTCCATGCACAACTAGAAAAACAAAAAATTGTAAAACCAATCATTTTTATTAATAAAATTTTCATGATGATATGTATAATATGAATAAAGCATTTGGTACTTACAATTCAAGATTCTAATCTCAAGTAACCACCTTGGAAAATTTTGTGTTGCCCGTGTTTTTTTTGGGTACATATTTGAAATATCTTATAACATGAAACTTTTCGTAGGATCCCAAACACGTCAAACACAACCAAGGAAAGACTAGAAAAACTAAAGGTGTATGTTATAGATATCATAGATTGTAACATATCTATAACATACACCTATTTTACTTGTGATATTGTGGCGATGAAGATGCATCTCTAAATTGTCAAAAAATGGGCCCAATGTACTAGTGTCTCCCTCTCACACTCTTACACATACTCTCTCTCTACCCCCCCTCTTTGTCTTCCTCTCTCTCCCTCTCACACTTTCACTCTCTCTCTCTCTAACCCTCTTGTTGGCTTCATCCCTCCCTCCCCTTCTCTTTGTCTCCCCTTCTCACACATCATCGTCACCTCATCACAAGAAAATATCATAGTAATCATAATTACATCTGACCCTCCCAAATTTTGTACCATGATTTCACTACATCCACACCTCCAAAAGGTCATATGTCCCCTTAATTGAATCAATCATTGTCTTGTCACTATTTATTTGTCTCCCATTCTCTCTCTCTCTCTCTCTCTCTCTCTCTCTCTCTCTCTCTCTCTCTCTCTCTCTACCTTTCTCTACCTCCCTATCTCTCTTTATCCCACACCTGTCCCTCTCTTTACCTCTATGTTCCTAGGAATTGAGGGGGATAACAATGTGAGAGAGAGGTTGATATTGACAAAGGGGGAGAGAGAGTGAGAGTGAGAGTGAGAGAGTAAGAGTGAGAATGATATGGAGAGAGAGAGTGAGGGAGGGAGAKTAAATTAAATATAGGGGCAGAGTGGTAGAGGCAGGGGCAAAGGGAATAAGATAGATAGTGGGAAGGAAACAGAGACGAAAAGAGAGAGAGAGAGAGGGAGGAGGGAGAGAAATATATGGAGGGAGGGAGAGAGGGAGAGAGTGTCATAGGGGAGAGAGAGGGAGAGGGAGAGAAGGGGAGAGAGCGAGAAAGAGTGAGATAGGGGGCTAGGGAGTGGTGGGAGAGAGCGGTATATTCGTGGGAGAGAAAGAGTAGGGGAGGGAGGGAGAGATCAAGAGAGAGAGAGAGAGAGAGAGAGAGAGAATGGGTGACAAAGAAATAGTGATAAGACAATGATGTATTGAATGAAAGGGAAATATGATCTTTTGGAGGTGTGGATGCAGCAAAATCATGGTACAACGTTTGGGAGGTTACAATTTAATTATGATTACTATGATATTTTTTTTTATGAGGTGGCATAGATGTGTAAGAATGGGAAAGGGAGAGAATGTGAGGGATGGAGAGAGCCAACACACATCTTCATTTTAATTTTTAATGAAACCATTAACATGTACCCTCAGTTTTACATCTTTATGCTCTCCATTTACATTGTTTTGTCGGCTATCCCATCCTGTTTGGGGTGAGAGATAGTGAGAGGGGGGGTTAAAGATGTAATATATATGTAATATAGAAAGGGGGGAGAGTGGGGGGAGAGAGAGTTATATACATATATATGTATACATACATATATACATCTATACATACATATATATATATATATATATATATATATATATATATATATAAAACACACCCGACCCCTGAGTAACATTACTAGGGATGGGGCATAAAAAATTCACTCTCCATAACATCTTAGACCCTCTGTCCGAGGTCCTTATCCTCTTCTTCTCACCTTTAGCATTCTAATGACTGCTACTAGGTTCAAATCCAAGATTTGGATTTGCAAGTTATGGCTTTCCACAGTTCTTCAAGCGTTCATTGGTTGAGGGCCATGTGGCATCTGTCATGTCCTTCTCTTCCAAAAATCTATAATTGCATATTCCCATATTAGGCCCCTTCCTTCACATGACCTCGGGATGTGACCTGATGTCTACTCAGAGGGCGCTTCAGAGCTTCGGGCTTCAGGCATTTTCATTTCATCACTAACCAATTCTCCCGAATTCTAAACTGGCGAAGTGCTAAAATGACGTGAGAGGGATCGACGGTCCCTTCTCCCTTTCTATATCAATGACCCACAATTACCTCGGGACTCTGTGCTTCAGAAAATTCCAAAGTACTCACAGACACAAACCTTCGAAATTCAATCCTTCTAGAGTATCATATATCTTGACACACGTCCTTAACTACTAACGGTTACGATGAACTTCAACACTTTGGCCTTCGGGGCTTCGGTGCTTTGGCCTTTGGGGCTTCGGTGCTTCATGCCTCTTTTCTATCTATGCATGAGATCACCCGAAGTTCTAAACTTCCAAACTCCCATGAGCCTGCCATGTGGCTTCAACCTTCAGGCCTTTCCACGACACTACACCCCAGCTTTTCCAGGGTCCTGAAGTCTCAGACTCCGAAGTCCCGGACTTCACCGTTCATATGGTCAGGTGGACACGTACCAGGGGCTGACATAGGGTGAGGGCCAGGGGTGACATGTGTCCTCATCAGGGATGACACATGTTGTGTCCCAATGGGTCTATAGGTATGTGATACCCATAAACCTAGGTGACACGTGGCACGTCAAGCTTGGGTCCACGTCACCATGGATGACATCACTGAACCACGTCACTCTAGACTGATTGTCTTCTACATCCCTCAGATATCACGATCGAGATACGACCATGTAGATCCATAGATCTACGACTCTTGTTACTTCAGGAATTTGGCCTTCGGGAGGTTTGCTATGAAAAATCCACTTTTCTCCTGGAGTTGGTCAGCGTTGGATTGACCCTATCCTAGATCTAATGATCAGGTTCTAGCCACATCGGCCCACAGATCCACGACTCTCGTATGCTTTGGGCTTTGGCGTTTGGGAGTTTTGTGATGCAAACTCCTCCTTTATCTCGAAGTTGGTCAGTGTCGAGATGACCACAGCCTAGATCTGATGGTCAGGTTTTGGCCAAGTGGGCCCACATATCCATGGCTCTTGTATACTTCGGGCTTCATCATTCGGGAGTTTTGTGAGGAAAACTCCTCTTTTCTCCTGAATTTGGTCAGCGTTGGGCTGACCACAACCTATATCTGATGGTCAAGTTTTGGATCCTAATGATCTCCCCCAAATCTATGACTCTCCTTCACTTCGTAACTTCAACGTTCAGGGAGTTTCATGCTATAACATCTCCAATATCATGAAGTGAAGATTTGTCGAAGTACCGTACACGAAACCTTCCACTAGATGATTGAACGGTCGAGAAGGGGCCCCAACGGACTCCCGATATCAATGACTCACAAACTTTCGCGACTCTGGAATTTGGGTATTTTCGATAGTTATGAAGTTTGACCTCCCATGGATTCAAGCTCCCGAAGCTCCAAAGCCATCAAGAGTTAGCTTCTTTCGAATTTAGCACAGGGTTCCTAGACCCTGTTCATATATACTCTCCGATGCATCTCGGGCTATAAGATCTACTCTTCACTGAGATTTCGTTAAGGCCATGGGTCTGAGCCTAAGGTCTCTTAGGCTTCTGGTTTGAAGGAAGCACCTTCCTAGATCGCAAAACTTTAAATTCTGAAATAGGGCAAGGTAATCTCGTGGGATTATCGAGACAGTAGCAGCGCCGAGAGGCTTTCTCTGACTCTAGAACGGTGAGGTAACTCCATTGGGGAAATACCTTCGAGGTTTAACAAGAGCATATGGAAAATCAAGAAGAAGCACAAGTCCTCAAAGGGATGAATACATAATCATCACTCGATCGGTCAATACAGAGGAAAACCTTAAATGTATACATACATGCATTCATTCATTATTCCATATCAAAGCACAAAGCATGAAAACACTTATCAGAACCAGAAGATGTGATGCGACTGCTGAAAAGGGGTGCTTGTTTCCACCCAACCTAAGGCCCAGTCACTCCTGATGGATTTACCACAGGCCACCCCCGAGCTAGGACACGATGCTTTGAGATTGAATCTTTTCTCTCGGCTCAATAATAGATAGGGATGAAGGTTACTCTCCTTCTCCCGAATTAGTAATGGATAGTGACAAAGGTTACTTTCCTTCTCCTGACTCAGCCTCTATTTCCTGCGATCAAAACTCACTCCAGTTCATAGTTCTTTCTCTAACCCGAGAGCTTAGGCTCCCGTCTCTTCACTCTTCACAGGTCCTCTTCTTCCCACCACACCTACCTTTCTTTCCTTCCTCATCAAGATTGTGTGTGTCATGAATTCCCAACCCATGGTTAGGTATGGAATCCTTACAGATGGGTTGTCTTCCCCATCTTCTCATTAACTCTTGAGGAGGTCTTCCCACCTACCATATTGACTTTAATTCATTTCTGGGTCAGAGGGTTGTTCTGATCCTTAGCAATTAAATCCAGGAAGGTACTGGTCTGGTGGAGGTTAACGTAACCATTCTTGGTCCCCTTCACCATCCCTTTCATAGAATTCATGGTCTCTCTTAGCACACCCCCCTTCCAGTAGTCATGCAACACTTATCTATTTTCTATTTAATAACATAATTTACATTCATCAACCTTTTATACAAAAGGTCCATCAATTCAAACATTCACACATATTGATTTTTCCATAGTCTCTTGGCCAATATAGTTATATTTACAAACTAGGGGAAACAAGGTGTTTTAATTCCCTCCCCCTTAAAAGAACATCGTCCTCGATGTTCTATCTGTCAACATGCTCTATATATATAGAAGTAAACTAAAATGGATATGTTTTGCTCATGGCATCCTCCATTTCCCACGTAGCCTCATCTGGGCCAAAGTGTTTCCACTGCACCTTGACCTATGCAATGGTTTGGTTCCCGAGTGAGGTTTCCTTCCTGTCTAGTATGCATTGAGGTTCTAGCAGGAATTCTCCATCCATCTCCACCTAGATCGCAAGCCAATCAATTATATGATTAGATTCATGTACACATTTATTCAATAATGAAACATGAAAAACATCATGTGCCTTTACTATGGGAGGGAGTGCTAACCTATAGGCTACAGGTCCCACTCTATCTAAGACTTCATAGGGTCCATAATATTGAGGTTCCATCTTGGCACAAGCTCTCATTCTCAGGGAACTCTTCCTGGGCCTAACTCTAAGATAGACATGGTCTCCTATCTTGAACTATCTGGGAGTTATTTTTCTGTCGATCCTGATAAATTTTCATATTTTCCTTTATATGAACCACTTGTTGTTCCATTTATTTCAGCATGTTAGGTCCGATTGTAATTCTATCCATTGGATTACTCCAGTTGATAGGAATCTTGCACTATCTATCATAGAGGGCTTCAAAAGGGCTCATCTTTAGTGACTCTTGATAACCATTGTTGTAGGAAAATTACACCAATGGTAGGTAGTCTTCCCACTTCTTAGGTTGATGCATTACATGCATCCTTAACATGTCTTATAACATCTGGTTTACTCTTTCTATCTGTCCATTAGTCTAAGTGTGATAGGATGTGATAAACAACAATTTAGTCTCAAAACCAACCATTAAGGACTTCCATAAGCTTGAAGTACATTTTGTGTCTCTGTTAGATAGAATCTCCCTAGGCATGCCATGCAATCTGAATATATCCTTCATGAAGATGTTGGCAATATCTATTTCCTTACAAGTTGACTTGATAGGGATGAAGTGAGCAGATTTGCTCAATTTTTCCACCACTACCATGATGGCATCATTCTTCTTGGCCGGTTTTGGTAATCCAGTGATGAAATCCATGGATATGGTTTCCCATTTCCATTCTGGAACTGGTAGAGGTTGTAACAACCCTGTTGGGGGCTGGTGTTCTACCTTAACTTGTTGGCATTCTAGACACCTAGCTAGATAGTTATCTATTTCCTTTTTCAATCCAGGCCAAGAGAATTGTTTCCTAGTGGCCATGATCATTTTATGATAACTTGGATGACCAATATATGGTCTCTTGTGTAGTTCATCCATTATGAACCTCTTGAAGTAGTCACAACTTGGGATATACAATTGTTTCATCGAGCATATGATAGTCTTCGTACTTTATCCCTGTAGGCTCTTGCCTTAAGTATGAGGTCACGATATTGAAGAATGCATCTGTTTCTTGTGAATTCTTGACTCTTTCCCTGACATCCATTTCACAGGTGCTTACCGCTTCTAGGTGAATCGTTTTTACACTTTTGCTAAGGGCATCGACCACCCTATTTTTCTTTTCTTTGATGTGTTTGATTTCGAAATTAAACTCACTAAGGAGAGACATCCACCTAGATTATATGGCATTGAGTTTTGTTTGATCAAACATGTGCCTCAATCCACAATGTTCTATCATAAGTACAAATATCCTACCCAGGAGGTAATGCCTCCACATTGTTAAACCATGAACTATGGCAGCCAACTCTAAATCAATGGTCACATAATTGATTTCATGCTCATTCAATTTTCTGGATTCATATCAAATTACACACCCTTCTTTCACAAGGAATCCTCTGAGTCCTTCCTTGTAGGCATCCGTACACACAAGGAAGTCATTATCATGGTTTGCAATCATCAACACAGGTGCATGAGTTAGAAGGTATTTCAGTTTCTGAAATCTTTCTTCACATTCTAATGTCCAAGTGAACTTAACCCCCTTTTTCTGAAGGGAAATTATTGGGCAACCAATCTTGGAAAATCCTTTTATAAACCTTCTATAGTATCTTGTTAAGCCCATAAGGGATATGATATCAGATACATCCTTTGGGGTAGGCCATTCCATTATATACCTGATCTTGTTAGGGTCTACTATCACTCCTTATTCACAAATAACATGGCCTAAATAATGGACTTGCTTCTGGAAAAATTCACACTTGCTAACTTAGCGTAGATATGATGCTCTCTTAGTACATGTTGCCCTAATTTAAGATGTTCTTCATACTCCTCTCTATTCTTGGAGTAGATTAGGATATCATCAATGAAAACCAATACAAATCTGTCTAGGAATTTTCTAAGTACATTATTCATTAATCACATAAAAGTGGTGGGAGAATTGGTTAATCCAAATGGGACCACCACAAATTCATAGTGACCATACCTTGTCCTAAAGGTTTTTTTGTGAATGTCTTCATCCTTGATTTAAACTTGATGGTATCCAAACCTTAATTCAATATTTGAGAAAATGGAAGCGTCCCCTAATTGGTCGAACAAGTCATCGATTATGGGTAAGGGATACTTGTTCTTTATGGTTGTCTTATTGAGTTTTCTATAGTCTATGCATAGTCAGAGTGTGCCATCCTACTTTTTCACAAACAAGGCGGGTGCTCCCCACGGAGACAAGTTGGGCCGTATGTAGGCTTTTTTCATCATCTCCTTTAGTTGTAGCTTGAGTTCAACTAACTCTGGTGTACTCATCCTATAAGGAGTTCTAGATATTGGCACTGCTCCTGGTGCAAGTTATGTCGATAAGTCAATGTCCCTTCTCATAGGTAGACCCGATACCTCTTCTGGGAACACGTATTTATACTCTCTTAATATGGGGTGGTACTCTAGATTTGGTTTTTCATCCTTGATTGATTCCAACACCTGTATTGCATATAGAGGACATGCCTTTCTGCAATAATTTTTCATTTGAAGGGATGATATTCATCTCACTGAGACATGCTTCTGAATCCCTTGGAGGGTTATCTTTCTCCCTTCTTCATTTACACATTCTAAAGTTTTATGGTAATAGTCCAACTTAGTTTTATAAGAAGCTAACCAATCCATACCAATCAACATGTATAAGATCCTAGGGGAAGTATGTTAAGGGTCACTTGGGTGGGAAATCCATCCATAATGTATTGACAAGATGGTATGACCTCTTCTACTTTTCTTTTGGTTCCAGTGGCTAGTTGTACTAACCATGAATTAACATGTTTGACTGGTTGTATTTTACACTTATAAATAGTCTGAGGGGCCACATAACTCAAACTAGAACTGGGGTCAATCAAAGTAGAAACTATATTGTTGGCGATCATACCTTCCATCTCCAACATTGAAGCTTGGTGGTTATCTTGTTTATTATCCAGGGATGCATAAATCTGTGGCATGCTCCCAGACACATCATTGAGTGTGGTATCTTCTTGGATGTTGTAGACTCTCCCACTGTTCTGTTGTCTATGTGGACAATCCCTTGGTAAGTGTTCTTCTACGCAACCCCAACAATTCAAGGGTTATTTCTTTGGGTTATCAATATTTCCCGAGGTTGTTCCAAAAGGTTTATTTCCACTCTGGGAGGGGAAATTATGCTGATACACACTTCTAGTAGGAAGGCTCATCCTAGAGTTCTTCCCATAGTTCTTAAATCTTGAGGATTTAAACCCCTTCTTTTTGAATCCCAAACTACTCTTCTTCTTTCAATCCTCACAAGGTTTTGTCTGCTTCCCGAACTATTCATAACAATACCTTGCCTTCTGGATAGTATATTCTAAGGTCTTTGGCTCGTCAAACTCAATCATGTTCCAGTAGGACTAAGGTAACCCACTAATAAATCACTGCACTTTTACCTTTTCATCCTTTATGTAGGGTACATACCTTATCAACTCAAGGAATTTATTGATATATTCCTCTATGGTGAGTTGTCCCAACTTGAGTTCATAGAACTCCTTAGTCTTCTCATCAAAGTATTTTTTTGACAAATACTTTTCCTTGAAGTATTTCTCAAACTGTTTCCATGATAAGTCCTTCTCATGGATTCCTTTCACATTCCTCAGGTCTTCCCACCAAATGGAATCTTTTCCATTCAGGTTGAAGATGGTTGTTTGAGCCTTCAAGTTTTCAAAGTAATCATGGAATCTGAAATACTTCTTTAAAATAAGAAGCCAAGCTTCTACCTCTTCCCCTTTCTTAATCTCTCCATCGAAAGAGGGCGGTCTAGATTTCTTGAACTCTTCAGGATCACGACATTTGGAATGCTTCTGTTTCTTTCCTTTCCTTTGAGAATATGAGTTATCTTTTCTACTAGACGATCCCTCAGAGTTTCTAGTTTCCTTTCCAGAGGACTCTTCCGATGAGTGTCCCCTGTATCCAGGTTGGACCTTCCTTGAGGTACTCTTCCTAGTATGGCCACTTATGGGACCACATTTTTGTATCTCAGGTGGAATTTAAGTCCTCTTCATATGTCGTCGGTCCACTTGATTGGCTGCGGGTCCATGCTGCAACTGCCTCTATATGTTGGATAAGCTCTGAAGTAGTAATGCATTAATTTCTATTTTATTTTCTTGCTCCTTTATCAATATTTCGTTGTCATCCTTACAACTCTATAATTTGACCATGAGTCTCCCTATAGTTTCAACGAAATTCAGAGTGGTTTCCACCGCCCTCCTTTCGTTATATTCTCCGTCTCTATTGTGGGAACTATTCCCCACTTCTTGGTGCATCACCATCCTTTGTGCTTGTAGTTTCCCATGATTTACTCACTGCTTGAGTGTTGACAAAAAAACATGTTGTTAGCTAATAGTCTATTATTTCATGAACAACACATAGTTCATATTTCTTAAATACACACACACAGTAGAAGGTTTCCATTCTTTTATTCAGTAAAATGTTAACCAAACTCTTTAGAAAAGAGGTAAGGTAGGGTGTCACCCTTAAAATTCCTTTAAATCAGGTTCTTACGTGGCTCATCCATGAGCCCAGGCTGTCCAAGTGTTGTAACCTCACTCTGATACCAATTTGTAACTCACCTGACCCCTGAGTAACATTCCTAGGGATGCGGCATCAAAATTTCTCTCTCCTTAACATCTCAGACCCTCTGTCTGAGGTATTTATCCTCTTCTACTCACCTGTAGCATTATAATATCTGATATCATGTTCAAATCCGAGATTTGTATTTGCAATTTATGGATTTCCAAAGTTCTTCGGGCATTCATTGGTTAAGGGCCACGTGGCGTCTGTCATGTCCTTCTCGTCCAAAACTCTCCAATTGTAGATTCCCATGCTAGGCCCCTTCCTTCACATGACCTCGTTCTATGACCTGACGTCTACTTAGACGGTTCTTCGAAGCTTCAGGCATTTTCATTTCACCACTCGCCAATTCTCCTGAATTATTGTCGAGCTGAATATATAACATATGAATCAACATTTAATTGTCAACCCGGGAAGGTAGACTTAGAGGAGCCAGCACAGGAAATGCAGGGTTGAAGAGGGGGTTTAAAGAATGTCAAACTAATATCTGAACTGCTAAAAGAAACTTGCTGGAAGAAACTATTGTACTCTACTCTGTTCTTCACTCGTTTGCACTACTCTGTACTACCCTGTACTAACTTCATAAAACTGCTCTGTAAAAAAAATGGTCATATGCATGTAAAAGGTCTACTGCACACTGATGGCTGAAAACAATTAAGTTCTTGCTACTTATTACTCCACACAACTCAACAACCTTCTATTTTATAATGCAATGAAACCCTCTACTGTAATCAAAGGAAACTTCTCTATCTCATGAGATATCCAGGCTAGTTCCTGAATGTTAAGCAGTCTGAACTAAAAAATGAAATCAATGGCTGAAAAAGATAACGTCTAAACTTGAGTCTTGAAATGCTAAACCCTCTGTTACAATCAAATGAAATGTTATTTCTGTTCTATTAAATCAATGAGAAAACTGGCAATGTAAATTGGAATCGAATCTTTGTTGAAAGATGGTGTTCAAATATGAAGATGGAGTCTACTGTAAATGCAATATACATAGCTCTGTTTCCATCGAAGGGGGCCCTGCCTTCTCTGTCAACAGACCGTTCTCTAAATCAACGCATACTGGAAAATAAGTAACTCACAGTGAAATGGCAATAACAGAGGTCGTATTAATAAAACTCTAACTATTTTATTGAAAAATAAGATCAATACAAGGCCTGGAGATTCGATCTCTCTATCTAATCTATGCTCCATCTATCCCCTCCTTCTCGAGCATAGCAGCTCTGTATATAACATTTCAGATCCCCCACAATGCATGGCTTTGCGCCCAAGCAGTTACAAAACGGTTTTAAGAGTACCATCGGGGAATGAGACACGTTTTTCATAATCAAACGATTCAAGATTTCCTTTACCCATGTCATGAGATTACATCTATTTGAAAAAACGGTTTTCTTCCCTGCACGAATATATATATGTGAAGTGGCATAGAAAAATTACAGCTATTGAGTGCTCGTTGAGAACCAATGATTCAAATTCCAGCACACATGTTTCGATTCAGTAGCACAAACAGTTTTCCCCCCTGCGTTATACATGCACGAATTTATGAAGTGGCATAAGAACACATGGCACCAAAAGCTCCTCCATTCCCTTTCTAAGGCTAGCTGCAGCAACACTGTAGTCCTCCTCAGCAAGGCCACCAATTGAAACACGAACATACCTCGGTCCTCCACTAGAACTAACAGGGATAACAATAACCCCATGTCTTTTTTCAAGTCATTTAACAACTTTTGCATCATCAGAAGCACCACTTGGTAACTTTGCCCAGAGATAAATTGCTCCTTGTCCGCCCTTTACAACATTTGCACCAAGAGGTGACAGTGCATCCAAAATTATATCTCTGTTTTTAAACCCTTTCCTTCACCCATTCAGGGCCAAGCTCCAGTGAATACAGAGCAAGCTTTTGTCCAATGATTGAAGCAGATATTGGGATATTATCTTGTGTTTTGAGAAGTTGTGCTCCAAGGCCCTCGACTTCAGAAGGATATGCAGCCCATCATACCATAAGATTTTAGAAAAAGAGAATACATTGATAATGTGTGGAGCCTCTACACAAGTATGTTTCAACCCATATAAAATAATCATAAGTATTATCCACTACAAGCCAACACCCTGCATTTTTGCAAAGTTCAGATATTCTCCGCAGAAGAGGATTATTGTTGCATTTATAGTTGAATTCTTCGCTCATTTGTGGTTTTGGAAGTATTTCATGATTTCTGTATACAGTGGAACATATATGTGTAACCGAATATGAATAGCACAGAAAGAATGCCATTTTCTAAACAAAAGACTTCAGGAGAGTAAACAATATCTTCAAGAACCAAAAAGAAAATGTTATAAATCCGGAGCCCAACAATTATGAACTGGCGAAGTGCTAAAATGACGTAAGAGGGATCGACGGTCCCGTCTCGCTTTCCAGATTAACGACCCACAATTACCTTGGGACTCTATGCTTCGGAGAATTCCAAAGTATGCATAGATGAAAACCTATGAAATGAAATCCTTTTGGAGTATCATATCTCCTGACACGTTTCCTTCACCACTAACAGTTACGATGAACTTCGGTGCTTCAGCCTTCGACGTTTTAGCTTTCAGTGCTTCATGCCTATTTTCTATCTATGCACAATATCACCCAAAGTTATGAACTTCTAAACTCCCATGAGCCTGCCATGTGGCTTCGACCTTCATGCCTTTCCATGAAACTACACCCCAACTCTTCTAGGGTCCCGAAGTCTCGGAATCCTGAAATCCCAGACTTCACTATTCATATGGTCATGCAAACATGTACCAGGGGATAACACATGGTGAGGGCCAGGGGTGACATGTCTCCTCATCAAGGATGAAACGTATCACTTCCCAATGTGTCTATAGGGTATGTGATACACACGAATCTAGGTGACACATGGCACATCAAGCTTGGGTCCATGCCAAAATGGATGACGTCACTGTGTTGTGTCACTCTGGACTAATCGTCTTCTAACATCCCTTAGATATCATGATTGAGATCCAACCACGTAGATCCATAGATCTATGGCTCCCGTTACTTCGGGACTTCGACCTTCAGGAGGTTTTCTATTCAAAATCCACTTTGATCCCGAAGTTGGTCAGAACTAGACTGACCCTAGCCTAGATCTAACAGTCAGGTTCTGGCCACATGGGCCCATAGATCGATGGCTCTTGTATGCTTCCGGCTTCGACGTTCGAGAGTTTTACGATGAAAAATCCTCCTTTCTCCCAAAGTTGGTTAGTGCAGGGCTGACCATAGCCTAGATCTGATGGTCAAGTTTTGGCCACGTGGGCCCACAGATCCACGACTCTTGTATACTTCGGGCTTCAACATTTAGGGATTTTGCAATGCAAACTCCTCCTTTCTCCCAAATTTGGTCAGTGCCAAGCTGACCACGAACTAGATCTGATGGCCAAGTTTTGGATCCTAATGATCTCCCCAATATCTATGACTCTCCTTCACTTCGTAACTTCGACATTCAGGGAGTTTGATGTGATAGCATCTCCAATCTCCTGAAGTGGAGCTTCACCAAAGTACCATACCCAAAACCTTCGTAAAAGAAGATAAGAATTAGAATGGAAAATGAACTACCGAGACAAAGATCATTGGAAAGAAGGCGAGGAAACAAAGTAAAAAGAGAGCCAAGTTGCATAAGGTTCCAGAGGGAACTTTGTAGAGAGAAAAATTGTAGAATTGGAGCTTCGTTGAGATATCAGAACAACGACATAAGGCACTTCGCCATGATGAAGCAATATAGTCATTGTAGCTGATATATCCATTTGACTGCCGCTCCCAACGGATCAAAAATAATTTATAGCTCAACACCAGACCGTTAGACCGTGCCATAACGAATCAAATAAGAGTTAATGGAGTCTCATAACCGTTGCAAGTGAACCATTTCCAAGTTGCCTACTTATCCCGTCATGCCATGCACAGAGAACACTTTTGCTAACTGAGAATTTGAAGCCCACAGACTTAGTGATTTGTCTACAATAATCATTGCGCCCTTGCTATTATTCTAGTGCAGTGTCTAAGACCATCATGGACCCGATAATTTTAATCCCGAGCACGTATGTCCGATGAGCTCACTGCAGTTGAAGAATTAGTAATGGAAGTTCTCCTCGAATTGATGACAGAGAGAGTCATTTCAGAAAGAGGAGTGTCTAAAAGTATACAAGCATCATCGACGAGAGGACTCTCAGCCTCTCCATCCACTACTCGAGTCGGTCCATCTCGGCCATCCGATGAGAAGCGAACTAAACATAGGGATGATCTCGTGGATGCTAAGCTAATTCCAAGCATTCTATCGGCTTACCTAGCACCTCTAAGAAGCGCAATCAATTGAGACAGTGTGCCCAGATATTTTGAGTATGCTTTGGTCACTGCGTACCTCCTGAAAGGGATACGCACAGTGCACATAGACCAGAATAAGATCAAAGCGTTGAAGTTTAGTGACTTCAACCTCAAAGACAGAAAGGTATACAAAATTCTCTCCCCACACAAGTATTTGACGAGAACCAAGGGAAAGAACTCAAAGATCGTCCCCCAGTCATGGACCATGAACCTCGCGTAGTCCACACTACTCAATGTCATGAAGATTCCTCACTTTGGTAGGCACCAAGAAGTGAACGCATGTGTCAAGTTGTTGTTGTCCTGCTACCATGGTGGATATTTGTGGTTGAATCACCGCATCATAGTGGATCTGACATTGATCAACCAAATCACAGGGCTGAGCATGCAAGGCCCTGATCCACAATATTTCTACCCTAGAAAGACCGTTGATCATGCCCTGGTGCAGAAGATTAAAGAAACCTACGGAGATGTTGAGTAGGGCACGTGAGGCTACAAGGTATCTTCTATCCAGAGTGGTGCAGTGTGCCTCACCTGCCAATTGATCGCAGGAAAGGTTGTGCGAAAGAATCGACCCACCCAAGTCACAAGGTTCGTAGTTGACCTCGCAGGGAAGTGCGTAGAAGGAATTTAAATGAATTGGTCGAAGTACCTCATAAACTAGCTAGAACTAGACTGCAAGGAAGCGCAGGACCAAGGATATGAGTTCCATGTCAGTTGGCTTCTCATCTTGATCACTTTTATTGCATGTGAGTTGTCGGAAGGTGCGACCTTCCTGGACATCAATCCATTTGAACTTCTAGCCATGAAGTTTAGTACGTTGTGGTACTCCAGTAACATGAACAAGAAGTGGCAATCAAATGTCATCTTCCACACCTATTACAACCAGCTGAAGACCGCTATCTAGTCTGAGCCTCATATAACCCCGAACATTCTCCACAGGTTCAAGCCCTTGATGAAATTCAGCGTGGACCGCCATTTCATCTATATCACAGTGCATGCTAATGAGCATAAACAACAACTGCAGTCATACTACAAGCTGACGAAGGAAGACTTAGAAGAGATTACTAAGGAGTGGTCGACGAACCTCCTCATCCCAGCATACCCCACAGAGCTATCTGATATTGACAGTCCAGAAGAAGTGCATGATACACCTAGACCGAGCAAGACCAAGAAAAATGAAGAAGCTCAAGATGTAAGAAGTACCTCGATGAAGACTTCTTCTATCTCACCTAATAAAGGAGGTGATGGTGGAGAGATAGATGGCATAGAAGTGGAACAAAAGAAAGGCGAGGTTACACCTCCTAGAGACGAGGAGAACCCTCAAAGAAAAGGAAGGCTTCCTGTTATCCACATTTTTGGTTATCGAGATGATATTATGATTATGTCATGATGATGGAAGATCAAACTCTTCATTAAGGACTTTTTCCTGAAGAAGGTTACACTTGTCATTTTCTCAAAAATCATATTTTGAAGATAGTTCGCAGGCTGCATATATACTCTCCTGTGGGAATCCTCAATTTCCGCAGGCTGCATTCAGCTTGACTGCGAACTTTCCGCACTGTATAAATGGTTAGGGTGCAGACATGTTTCTAAAGGAGGAAATGAATAAGTTCTCAATCCTTCTAGAAGGAATCTTCTAGAAGGGTGAGTTGGAGTTCGAATGGTTGGAAAAATACTGACTTTCCAGATATCTTGGGATCATTCCCTATCCAAGTAACTAATCAATCTTCTCCTATATATTG
>ML778925.1:253125-267888 GCA_009831015.1 Picea engelmannii | reverse complement strand
CTATCCAAGTAACTAATCAATCTTCTCCTATATATTGAGGAGATTACTTATGGAAAGGGTTAACAAGCAAGAAAGAAGAAGAAGAAGCAAGGGATTGATGGGAGAACTTGTGCAAGACTGTATGAAGGATTGAAGCTACAACAACAAGAGACAACAAGTAATCATATGTGGTTGAAATTCTTCATGCATGAGCAAGTGTGTGTGTCAGAGCTAGGAGCCATCGAAAGGAGATCTACGACATCAAGGCTCAGGTTGTATATTTCTCTTTCAGTTAATATAATACATGAATATGTCCCTTTCCCATAATGATGATGTCATCTTATTACATGATTCCTTGATCACATGTATAGACTAGGTATTGAATACATTAATGCCTTTACTGTGATTGGTTTGTGTTGTTGTGATTGGAACGACACAAGAGAATCGGAGCAGAGAGAGGAACAACAGAGATTAAAGGAGAGCGTTCATAAGGTATGTTCACCATCCATTTCTCTTAGTTCATGCAATATTTAGATCTAGGGAAAGAGTAGTATTCTGTTACGGTTTGTTCCAGATCCAGGTGGATCTGGGGAGATTGGTCTGTGTCCGCACTCACGAATTTATCCATAAACACTTCCCCTCCGAAACCTTCTTCAAGAAAGAAATCAAAAGCAACCAGGACCAAATTTGAGACCACCCTCACCTCAGACGACTTCGAATTCATCATCGCAGCACTGAATGATGCTTTTCTGGAGATAGAAGAGAAGGAATAAGCTAAGAAGGAGGAGGTGTTCAATAGGATTAAGATTGAACTTCAAGGAGTGTAGAAGGAACTACAGTCCAGACGCATAATTTTCACTTCGCCTCCGTCATTGAAAACACCAAAACTATGTGATGAGTCAACCCAACTACACCGCATCATTGATACAGTTGAAGCTCTACTTCAAAGAGCTCAGGAAGAGACAACACAAGCCACCTAGGCTTTAGTGCAAGTACAGAAAGGCCTTGAGTACCAATGTAGTGTTTCAGAATGGGAGAATCTTGATCTGCAAGAGAAGTTCGATAAAGAAAAAGCCCAGCTACATAAAGAAAAGAAACAGTTGCTCACAGAGCAACTCAAAGTAAAGGAACTGGTTCATAGAGCACTTCTCTCTATGAAAGTCATCGAAGTAAATACTATAGAGAGAGTTCCAAAGCAGGTGGCACAACTCGAAGAAGTAATCCAGCAACTCCAGTAGCACATAGCAGACTTGGAGCTTCGCACTGTTCCCGAGACCCCTCAAGATGTAAGGGACCTCAGGGAAGCAACTTCTCGTAGCACAGTCGACAGATTAAAATATCTTTCCTTGGAGTTCAAGCAGCTGAGTAACCATAGTTCTTAGACCTATGAAAACCTCACTGAGAACCCAGAGTTACATGCACTAGATTCGCAACTCCAGGAAGCAAAGCAACACACAAATAAACTACAGGCGCAACTGAAGGCCCTGTCAGCTATAGACAGAATGAAGAGGTCTCACGAACAATGTACAACTCAGCAGCAGATCCATATTCTTCAAATCAAAGTGATGGAAGTCACTCAACGGATTCAACCTATGAAAGATAAGGCATGCATGTTCTTTACAGAGGTTGAGAGCTAAGGAGCAGAGCTAGAACATGTCATCATCACAACAGAACAGTGCCTAGAAGGGAAAGTGAATGACGCAGTGATCCAAGAGTTCACAGAAAAAGAGGACACAACAAAGAAGCAATCCAAAGTAGCTCAATCCAAGATCGAGGCATTCGAGGCAGAATTGGTCAGACCAGAGTGACTTGAGATGAGTCACAGGTGAGTGTTGGGGGCCTGTTGGCCCTCGACCAAGTTTTGGAGTTTCTTGGTCATGTTGACCTATTTTTGGACCTCGACATCCTGTCGAAGGAGGAGCGCAAGACGAATCATAGATCACGAGATCTTGGCCCACTTTTGGATCATTTTTAGGTTTTTGGAAAATTGTAACGGGAATGGGATGTCGACCCATGTGTAGGCCTATTTTGTAATATATATATATATATATGTGTGTGTGTGTGTGTGTGTGTGTGTGTGTGTGTTTAGGCCATATAGGGGAGTAGTTGAAGTCGAATGTGGTATCTATGTGATGTAGGCTAACTGCCAAGAGTTGGATCTATGTGATCAAGGCTTTGTGCATTTGGTGTAAGACTTTTAGAGATGAGTGCAAGTCCTTGTGCGAGACTATAGATGGCTTAGTGTTGTAATGCAAGGAAGAAGGATCTAGCGAGTTGAACAGATCTTTTTTCCTGTGCGGAGTAAGGGTTTTGAGGCTCTATGCTTGTAATCGATTGACCGAAGACAATAAAGAACAAGAGTTGGTGGACATAGCCCCAGGAGAGGGGTGAACCACGTAAACGTTGTGTTGTCTTGCTTCGTGTTTGTCTTAATGTGTTTATGTCTTCTTTTGCTAAGTGCTTGAGATGATTAGATAAATATTCCTATGATTAGTGCTAATGATAGGTAGAATGATAGATCTGATATACATGAATATGCTCAGTGCTTGATCTACCAGATCTGACCTATTTACTTATGATAAGTGTTTAAATACATTAGATCATTGTTAATGTTGCGAAGTTTTGTCTTATAAGAGAAGTGGTTATTGACTGTATATTGAGGAACTGGCGGTGCTAAGTGATTTATTAAGTAGTACAATCATAGATCTTTGTCCGAGATAAGGTTGCATACACTTGAGTCCTGCAACCACCCCTGCCTCTACCTTGGGTGAGACTTCATCTGCTTCACAGGTGTTGTCGAAAGGGTTGGTAGTTAGGATTTTGTTGGTGCGTTGTTGTAGTGTTGAACCCTAGGTCTTCCCCTATGCCAACAACCATGCACCAAACCTGTACAAATAACCTTTCACAACAACCTGTCCAAACAAATCCTATCACAACAACCTATCTCATCAATCTTATCAACCAAATCAGATCTACTCACCAATATCAATCACTAAGACAACTCTCAACCATATGCACAATATCACCAAGATGTGCATCAACCAAGCATATCACAACAACTCATAATCATCACCAAGATCAATATGTGCTTCTAATAATATACCAAGACAAGTATTCCACATCATCCATAAACCATGTGTCAACAATACTACTAACAAGTACCTCCAACCATGTACCAATCATGCATCAACTACACATCAACTAGGACTCATCAAGATGTACTGACATCATCAACTATAAACCTCATGTATGTGCCAACTCATCAACTACTTGTCTCAACCATATACCCAACATATACCTCAACCAAAATATCTCATCAATTTCATCATCCAAATCTGATCTGATCACATATACCTCAAACACTATACCACAAGTTTGTACCTCATACCATGTGATAGAACCTCAGTATTATACAACCTCTATCTATACCAATAAATTCAGAAACATACCTCAACCAAAATCCCTCAAACATGAACCAATATTAAATTTCAATAGATCTGCCTTAGATCAACTCTATAGCAAGCCATAAACTCCCAAGAGGGAATCCAAAATATTTACAAGGAAAACCCTGAAGTTGATTCATAAATTTAACACTACACATATGAGAACCATAGTTTTTTTTCTTCTTCTAGAGTTTTGTTTCCGCGGTTTTGATGCACTTTTTTTTCCGCACTTTTCCTGCTGCGATTTTTCTACCGCACTTTTTCTGCCGCACTTTTCCAGCCGCACTTTTTCTTCCGCACTTTTCCTGCCACACTTTTTCTGCTGCACATTTCCTACCACACTTTTTCTGCCTCACTTTTGCCACCACACGTTTTCTGCCACACTTTTCTTGCCACACTTTTTCTGCTGCAATTTTTCTGACGCACTTTTATTATTTAAATAAGTTATCCACTTTTATAATTAGTAAGTTATCCATTAACTTTATTATTTAAATAATTTTTTTTGCATCCTCTTTGACTTATAGTACACTCATCACTTCACTTTATTATTTAAATAATTTCTTCTTTGCAAACACTTTGACTACTTTGACCTTTTGGGGCTTCTAGATGACTCATGAGGGTTCTCCAACTTCACATGGCCATAACTCTCTAATCATGAGGAGTTATGTGAAGTTTCACATACCATCGGAAATGGCATGACATGTACCATCCATATAGAATAATTTTACCTACATATATATCAAAAATCATACCATTATCCATCAAACAAACTTGGGTCCATTACCCAAACCTTTGTGCTACCCTAATTCGCTACCAAACTTTCTTCAAGGGTTGACATCAATGAAAACCAACCCAATTAATCAACAGGAAGGATAATTTCCTGTGTCAATTCATAGTGAACTATGTCAATTTAACTAAAGGTTTCATGCGTATTTTGAAGAATGACACTATGTTTATATGGGATGAGCAAGCCCATGAATCCTTTGATGCTCTTAAGAAAGCTTTGGTATTGGCACCTCTGTTGAAGCCTACAAACTATAGTATAGACTATTTTCTTTGTATAGACACGTTTGAAGGGACGTTAGATATGGTTATGGTTCAAGAGGACGATGAGCTCCACATGCACATTGTCTACTATCTCAATCGAAACCTAGTCGATCCCAAGCTTAAATACTCTCATGTAGAGAAACTGGCTTTAGTCGTTGTACATGCGGTACAAATATTACGTCATTATATATTACTTTGAAAAACTACCGTAGTTGAGGATATCAATCCATTTCAATATGTCATCACCAGGCGTATCATAGGGGGGAAATACAATAAGTGGATTGTTATTTTGCAAGAATTTGATCTCGATTTCGCTTTGGTGAAGTCTAAGAAATTGCTAGTTTTTGTCGAGTTGATATCGAACTTCCCTCCACTAGATGAAGACGTTTTTCATGACAACTCATCCACGACTGAACATATCTTATCTCTTCTTCATACCACTAGTATGGATATATTTTTATCTATCTTTGACCTTGAAGCTACCCCAACATTTGTCGAGAGACGATCGACGACATATACGTCATCAGGCTTAAAAATACCTTATTATCAGCGACACTTTGTATCGTCGAGGGGTAGATAATATTTTACATATTTTATTGAATCATGAGGAATATAAGTCTGTTCTCAATGAATATCAGAGTGGGGCTTGTGTTGGTCATTTATCTGGGCTTGCGAAAACCCAAAAAATATTGCAAGCTGGTTATTTTTGGCCATCAATTTTTAAAGATTGCATTTAAGTGGTAAAAAATTGTCACCCTTTCCAAGTGTTTGCTTGGAAAATGTGCTCGCACCCATCCCCTCTTCGCCCATTCGTCACCGTTGGTCCCTTCACCAAGTGGGGGGTATATTTTATGGACTATAAACCAACCTAAGTTGGAGGGAAACAACACATTATTGTCGTTGTGGATTACTTTACTAAATGGACAGAGGCCATGCTTGCCATTAAATCCAATGTTAAGACTACGAGATTCTTCATATTCAACCAGATTATATCTTGTTTCCAAATCTAAAGAGAGATTGTCACTGACCATGGTAGTCACTTTCAGAATGAAATGATGAAAGAGTTAGCATCAAAACTGGGGTTTAAGAATGATCATTCTTCCCCTTACTATCCCTAATAAAATGGATAAGTAGAGGTGGTGAATAAATATCTCAAGACCATCTTGTGAAAAACTCTCATCCTGAGTAAATATGACTTGAATCTAATGCTTTTCCCTGCACTTTGGGAATACCAAACCTCAGTAAATACTTCCACTAGTTTCTCTCATTTTCAGTTAGTACATGGCGTGGAGTCGATTCTTCCGATTGAATGTGAAATCCCTTCCCTTAAGTTTGAAATTGAGCTCCTACCTGACACATCTGATCTTGAAGAACACCTTGTACACCTAGAGTGTCTCGATAAACAAATTTGAGATGCCTCTACGACTATCGAAGTGAATAAATGATGTGTTAAGGTTCAATACGATAAGTTTATCTGTCCTCAACAATATGTTGAGGGTGACTTGGTTCTCCTTTACGACCAAGCCAAAGAACCACTGGGGGAAGGAAATTTCAACCCCATGTGGCACGGTCCTTATGTCGTGCAACGTGTCTTAGAGAAAGGAGCTTACAGATTGGAATATTATGAAAGGAATGTGCTATATAATCCCAAAAAAGGGCTCTATATTAAAAGGCATTATGCTTGAGCCCTCAAGCTCGGGCGTGGACTTTTGTATACTAGTGTATCTTAGTGTATATAAATCTTTTCCTTTGTTTCATCGAATAACTTATCAAGTTTTCCCTTGGTTGAAATATGTCAACAGAGTCTTTAGTTTACTTAGGATTCGCAGACGGTGCCAGTCGTCATACGCGGAACATGTCTTTCGTCGCTTGGGTCATTTACTCAACCGAGTTCCAACTGGTGTCTTCAAGTGGCGTGTGTTTGGATCCATCAATGAATAATGTGGCTAAGTATAACATCATTATAGAGCTATTATGCGACACAATTTCACATGGTGTTTGGTCTTTAGAAGTTTTCCTGGACTCCTAGTTAGTTGTATGTCAATTGAACGAGATTTACCGTGTGTGAGATCCTACTCTACTCACAATATTCCTACGGGTACAACTTTTGGAACAATACTTTGATTTTCTCACTTATAATCACATACCTAGAAGTTATAATCATGTATCTGATGCATATGCTAATTATATTTTAGATTAGAATTTATCACATAACTAAGAAAAGAAAACATATTCATACATTGTAACATTGTAACATATATAAGTAAAGCCGAAGACCAACTTTTTTTACATTTCATCCTTTCGAGTTCAAAGAATATGGTGTTATAGTACAAAATGGGGCTCACACCCTCAAAATACATATATGGACGGTATATAATTTGACCATGGAATCTATGGCTATGGCGCTAGATGTGTATCATGATAGCACACTACAACATTTGTGAGATGTCGGAAGAGTAACACCCATGCACAGGGTACACCCACCACCTGTCGTTGTATCACCTCTAGAAGATCCTCCACTTGAATCATAGGATTCTTGTGCATCAATCGAGACAAGTTCTCATGTACATTCTATAGCACTCTCTACGCATCCCTTCCTACTTTCTCATCTCCTCGTCCCCTTCGTTGATGTCATGGAAATACCTCTAGTCTTCGCAGACCTACATCTGCATAACAAAGCAATTCTTAATATTTGATACCATATAAATATATATATATATATATATATATTTTTTGAAAAAACACAAAAGTAAATGAAATATATAAAAACATTTCTTACCAATATCATCATAAGTGAAACCTGGCGTAAAAGGCATGTCTGAATCCCCTCTATAGTCTATCCATTTGTAAGGGTAGTCATCAATGGATATGACCTATCACCGCCACCAGAAAAAGAACTCATCATTATAGGGGGTTGACACCATGCCACCTCCTATCCACCTCATCACGTTGGTCCATCGTGACATGGATGGATCGCACTGTGCATGTGGATTAATATCTACTGTAGGGCTCAATATTAGAACCCTCTAAAAGAAAAAACCACAAAGTATCGATGCAGATCCAAAATTTCTCATTTCTCTTGTTTGCAATCTATCAACTAGCTCTTAATGTTAGCCAAAAGTGAGGTACACTAGTCATAAACAGTGGGCCTTAAACACTCCACCGTATAGAACATGAGTGGCCTTGATTCCTGGTGCAATGAGGTTGATCCCAAAATATGTGTGAATACAAGCATGATCATATTTAATCTCAGATTCTTGATTGACCTAATATGAAGTTGGCTTCCTAATTTATTTATTTCTGCAACACGGTGGGTGGCAATGTACTCCTCCATCGTCATACCACCCCCATACCCTCGGGCCTTGATATTTACTACCTCTCCTTGGTGATACAATCTTGTGATGAAGTATATATCATCCACTTCAATCCTCAATGGTTTCCCATCAAGGTTGAAGGAATTTTTCTCTAGATCCCAGTAATTTACTAGTAACTAGACTAACCTCACCTAAGCCATCATTCCCTTGAGATCCCAAAAATTATAAAGGCCACATATTTTTAAATCTTGTTGGGCCCCTACATCTTGTTGGCTATGGAGCTTGATTATCTTCCTAATTTAGAGGTATTTTTTTCCAGCCATGTTTATTCCCCATGAATAATTTACACGCCAGAAGAATGTACACTCATGCACGTGGGGGAGTTTAGGGGGGCGTTACCCCCACTGCGGGGTCCAAGGGGGTCTCGGGGAAAGTGGGTCCTCGGCGGGGGTTTTGGAGTGAATCCCCCAAAGGAAATATTGCCTTGTAAATGTATATTATAATTTCATTTTAAATCTATACCATTCATTATAAGTTCACAGATCTAACGATAGAAGTTATGTTAGGGTTTTTTTCCCTAGAAGGAAACACTGTTTTATGAGGGAAATGTATTGCATCTATGTATCATAGTGAATATTGTATTCTGAGAGAGGATACTGTGAGAAAAAGAAGAGGAAGTTACTGTGGGTTTGTTGTAGGTTGCATCCCTTCATTTGTCGAATAATAATAAAGGAAGGACCTAACAATTTCTTTGATGGACGTAGCCCACACTGGGTGAACGACGTATATCTGTGTCTCTATTGTATTGTCTATCTTCTTTGTTTTATGTGACGTCCCCAGTGACCAACAGGGTGGGCAACATCACTACAGGACGTCTCTCTTAACTCTGATACCAATTTGTGACATCCCGTGCCACCCAACACGTCGAGCAAATCCACAGAGGAACATCTTACTGCTCTGATACCAATTTGTTTTAACACCCTCGTCCACCCAGGTCGGGCCATTCTATCTCGTAGAAATACAAATTATCATCTTCCTATAAATAAAACCATAGAAAAACAACATATTATGCTAATACACTAACTGATGCAGAAATAACAGTAAAAGCATACATGCAGTAATTCAGAAAAAAGCATAAATGTAATAGCATATATAAATACATAACATGTGAATGAATATGGGAAATGAATACTTATCTTTTAATTGAGATCCACTAACTGCGTGTAGACCTTCCAAAAACCTCCCAACCTTAGACCATGTTGCTCATCACGCTCAGCAGTGGGTCACCCCCCAGCTAGGACTAAGATCCATCTAGGGCAAGGGAATCCTAGACTAGGCTAAGGTGACAAGAGACTGCATTGTGCAACTGTAAGAATTCTCTCCAAGAGCCTTCTTACGCTCACTACTCATGGAATCTCATTCCCCACATGCCTGTTCCACCCTAGGAATATGCACCTTCATTGTTCCATAGTCCATAGACTGCTCCACTTCCCCTTTCACGGTCTCGGAAACAGGTCAGATCAGGAATTCTCAGAGCTTCGTAGCTGGTGCTAGACTCTCTCTAAGAGAAAATCACTTCCCAACAAACTCTCTCACCTGGAGAGAGCTTCTCACAGGCCTGACAACCCGTTTTTTCAGCTAGCTTCAACTCAATTCTAGCAAGTGAGGACAATTTCAAGGTTCAATATAGCTCATGGAATGGCAGCAACCACAATTTGATAAGGCAAAACACTGCTCTGTAAAGTACACATACGTTTTGCTTCACAGTAAAACACATATCAGCTTCACGGGTTACTAGTTTCAGAGGTGCATGAAAGATGCAGAGGTCGACGATGGAGGCCAAACGGGTTAGGTGAAGGATGGGAGAATGGGGAGCGACCCCCCCCCCCCCCCCCCCCCCCCAACCATCTAACTTTCCAACTTTAACTGCATGTGCCTAGGTCAACACTTGTCTTCCTGGAGCTGCATGCACTCTATTTATCATTTGTTCCCTTTCCCAAGAACTTAGGATAGCTGGGTTTATTTTTCCCCACTTTAATATTTTCATTTTTTAGGAATATATTATAATATTCCCTTGGGTTAAGCCCTCTAGATTAGCCCCTATTTCCTAGCCTCTCAACCCCATCCCTTTCCCTATCTAGTGGAGCTTCGTCCCCCATCAGTCTTTCTTCATGGTCGGCCTACATGCAACAATGTATTTTATTAATAATTTGCATAATTACATATACAAAATCAAGCCCATTGACCTTAGCATCTAGGATCCTCGGCCTAATAAACACATAAGCCTACCAAATTGTAATTACTTGGCTCACCAACCTACAAACATCATTACATTTCAAAGGGGCTCGGAATTGGGGTATTACAATCCCCTCCCCTTATTTTCTCACTGTCCTTAGTGAAACTCATTTACATAATATCAACAAGATTTTCAAAATATTCAAAAAGATGTGGGCATTCTGCCCGCATAGCATCCTCATGCTCCCATGTCGCATCCTAAGGACCATACCAGGTCCATTGGACCTTTACAAGCCCTATGGATCGATTCTGGAGATGCTTGCTCTTCCTGTACAATATGCGCACTGGATGCACTTGCAAGGCACCTTCTTGCTCCACCTGAATCACATTCCAATCAATCAGATGTTTAGGATCAGGTGCATACATCTTGAGTAATGAAACATGAAATACATTATGAACATTCATGGATGCAGAAAATTCAAGCATATAAGCAACTGGTCCAATCCTTTCTAGGATTTCAAATGGTCCACAACATCTCGTTGCCAACTTGGAACAGTTTCCCAGCTTGAGGGAACTTTTCTTGGCTTTTACTTTCAAGAAATCATGATCACCCACTTTAAACTCCCTATGGTTTATGTTCTTATAAACATAACGTTTCTGCCTATCTTGGGAAGCCTTCAAATTCTACTTAATCTTCAGCATTTTCTCTTCCATTTCCTTGAGAAAATCTGGCCCAACCGCTTCCCTATCAGCTGGGTTATCCCATCTTACTGGGGTGTTCCACTTTCTACCATAAAGTTCTTCAAATGGACTCATCTTTAGTGATGCTTGATACCCATTGTTGTAAGCAAATTCTACCAAGTGTAGATAATCCTCCCATTTAGATGGTTTTTCCATCACATACATTCTTAACATATCTTCTATCACTTGGTTCACCCTCTTTGTCTTCCCATCAGACTCAAGATGATAAGTAGTGTTGAAGTTTAGATTTGTTCTGAAACCTTTGAATAACCCCTTCCAGAATTTTGAGGTAAATTTCGGGTCTTTGTCAAACACAATTGTCTTGGGTATTCCATGCAATCGTGTTACTTCCCTCATATAGATATGGACAACATTAGCTTCCTTGTGAGGAGTCTTCAATGGAATAAAATGGGTAGCTTTAGTAAGCTTATCCACCACCACCATGATGGAATCGTGTTGCTTATTTGTTCTGGCTAATCTTGTGATGAAATCCATTTTCACCACTTCCCACTTACACTTAGGAATGGGTAATGTTTGTAGTAACCCAGTTGGGTGCCTATGTTTAGCTTTGATCTTCTGACATTCTAAGCATTTAACTATGTATTTAGCAATCTCATACTTCATGCCTGGCCAATAATATTGTCTCTTGACTGCTGAAATTGTTTTCTGTTATCCTGGGTGTCTTGCATAAGGCACATTATGCATCTCTTTTAAAATACCTCTTTTGAATCCCGGAGAATTGGGTACATAGACTCTGTTTTTGTACCGAAGGATTCCATCAATTCCCAATTCATAATCCTCAACCTTCTATTGCATTTCACCTTGCTGCAATTTTGTTACTAATTCCATGTACTGCAAATATGAATTTGCAGCCTCAGAGATGATGTCTTGAATATTCGTCTAATATATGTCGATGGTTGTAGCATGCATTTCATGCACTCTCCTGTTGAGTGCATCAACCACTTTGTTCTACTTTCCTTTGATGTGCTTGATATAAAATTCATACTCACAAAGGAATTCCAACCACCTACTTTTCCTAGCATTCGAAGTTGGTTGATCAAATAAATACTTCAGACTATGATGTTCTGTCTTGAGTTCAAACCTCTTTCCCATGAGGTAATGTCTCCATTTATTTAGCGCGTGCACAATGGCTTCCAACTCCAAATCATGAGTGGCATATATCCTTTCATGCTTTTTCAATTTTATGGACTCATAACATATTACAAACCCATTTTGGCTAAGGACACCTCCCATTCCTTCCTTACATGCATCTGTGCAAACCAAAAAATCCTCATTCGAATTTGCAATCTTTAGAATTGGAGCACTGGTTAACAACTGCTACAATTTCTGGAAGCTTCTCTCACATTATTCTTTCCATTGAAATTTCTTTCCCTTCCTCTGCAAGGAAGTGATGGGGTGAGCTATTCTTGAGAACCCTGCAATGAACCTTCAATAATAGCCAGCTAGACCCTGCAATGATCATCATACTAGATCTTGTCACTGATGGAATATGAAGTCCACTTAGATACCTTTGAATTTTGATAGTCTCATCATTGATGAAAGGGACATACTTCAACAATTCCAAAAACCTTTGTTCATATTCATCAATGGTCATGCTACCCAGCTTGACTTCAAAGAACTCTTTCATCTTTCTGTCATTGTATCTCTTAGTTAAGTATTTATTTTCAAAGTGTTTCTTGAATTCCTTCCAAGTAACATTTTTCTCTTTAATGTGTTGCATCTACACAAGTTGATCCCACCACATGGATGCCTTTCCTTTCAGTTGATACATTGCAATTCTTCATTCTTCATGATAGGATTAATTCTGCAGTTGGAAATATTTCCTCATGTCAAGAAGCCATGTCTCAACATCTTCCTCCTTATAGTGCTCTCCATCAAACGTAGGAGGTTTAATATTGTTCATTTCACCCTCCAGTTCATCCTCTCCAGATATGCTATGCTTTCTAGTAGGATATGGGCTTGAACTATTGTGTGCCCTCCTCTTGGAGTGCCCTTGGGAGTGATGATGGTGTCTACCAAAACTCCTTGATTTTCTCTTCTCATCAAGGGACCTGTGACTTCCTGATTTACTAGAGTCCCTCCCCTTATCCAATTTCCTTTCTATTCTTTCTAGGCTCGGTATCAACTTTATGTTGAATTCACCCTTTTGTTCCCTGGATTTCATGAGATTTTTGTTATCTTCTCGATGAGTATGGACATATTTCTACAACTTTTCAATTATTTTCATCATGTTTCCTTCCTTATATATCTCTTCTCCATGTCCATTGGAGTTCGATCCTTCAACTCCCAAATGGACATCCATTCCTCTAGCTTCATTCTCTGAACTGAAAGCATACTGTGCATCCCCCATTTCTCTGCACTCTATGTTGATCCTTATCTGATTTAGTTGTTGTTTAACTCTGCAAAAGTAATGTGCAGTCATTTGAAATTGTCAGGCCATCAGTCCTTAACAATTTCCACAGTATTCCTAAATCAATCTGATTCAAAGAAAGCTTTCAAATTTCATTATGCAGTTCTCGATCAATCAATAATCCTCACATATATTTTCTTTCTGATATTTTCATTGTTCTGCAATAATTTTCGGGCACTAGCCCCTTTCTCTCAACCCCCCAACCCATGCGACCATGGACTGTGGCCCAGCACTAGGTCAATGGTGCTTATTCAAAGCCTTGAAACTTTTGGCTCCAGCTTCAGAGGTTTTCAAAGAACATCACAACAAATCTCTCAGAGTGTCGTATTGGCGAACTTGCGAAGTAGGGTGGATCAACAGTCCACAACTACCCAGCATCCAATGGCTAACACTCACTATGGAACCTCGGGCATCTGATCTCTAGGACTTTGGAGCTTTAGAGCTTCGGGACTTTGGAGGATATCATATTTGCACACTCCAAACTATTAATATCCGAACACTTATGTGTCACCTTTGGTGACGCCATTACGTCTCATCGCCTCGACATTCTAAAACTTTTGAAAGTTATTCCTTTCGCTCCCTTATGAACCATTCTTCCCAAGTTTCAAGTCTCTGGACTTTACAACTAGCACCACGCATCCACTGGGACCCACATTTTCCATACTTGAACTAAGATAGTAAATAGTCACATCACTTAACACCTTTCAAATTGCGGGGGCATGCATCCACAGTTTGGAGTAACCCGCCTTTCATCCCGCAATTCCTTTGATGTTGACACGTAGCCCCCTAGTAAAACCATGGTTTGGATTGTGAAACTGCCCTGGGAAATTAAATCCCATTCAATTTGGGTCCCTGCAATGCCTCCTGGTCGTCGATCTTGATGTATCATGATCAACACCAGTCTAGGCCTACCAACCTTTAACTATGTTATGCAACCTCCGGGCCCACTTAGTACAACTGTCAGCATTCCAAGTGGGGGCACATGGTAGGTATAGGAGAGGTCCACATCACCTATAAATGACATCATCATGACTCACTACTTCGGCTCTTCGGGGCTTCATAACTTTAGGCTTCGGGAGTTATCTCCTCAACACACACTAATTCTCCTGAACGTTGAAATATTGAACAACCAATCTGCTAACACACGTCCCTCTTGACAGATGGTCCAGATTAACTCTGGACTTCAGATCTTCAGGGGATTTCTCCCTTCACCACTGCATTTGACCTTTTACCTTGGCTTAATCCAAATGTCGATCTCTTCTCCCCAGATCTACAATGTAGATCCACTTCGGGGACTCTGGACTTCAGGCCTTCGGCCTCTTCCACTCTACAACCCATAACTTCGTCAAAGCCATGAAGTCTAAAGGAATTGGAGGTTAACTCTCATGCTCTTTTTTCCTAATCTGATGGGTGTGGTTTTACATACCGCTTGTTAGTCCCTAAAGTTGCACTCGACTGGTAAGGGCAAGCTAGGGCATCATTGATTTTATTGCAAAGTATTTTTGAGGGTTTTATGATTTGGTTTTGGTTTAATGGTTGAAAACTGGGTCAAGCTTACAACATGGCATGAAAA
>ML778925.1:229513-241585 GCA_009831015.1 Picea engelmannii | reverse complement strand
GCACCCTTTTTCCTTTTCCCTTTGACTGCAACGTTCTTTTTGCTGGTGGATGGCATTTCAGTCTTGACTGCAGTTTGATCAATGGGATCATTTTCTGACTCTGTCTCTTCTTTGACATCTTCCTCAGGAAGCACCTCATGTTCGGGCTCCCATCTAGGTCTTTTACTCCTGCTCTTTTTAGTTACCTTGCTATCAGAAGATTCGTCTTTTACAGGGTTTTCATCAGCAACATTTCGACCCTGTTCAACAGATTTCCTCCCTCTGCCCTTCTTTGAATTATTTGATTTAACAAAAGGTTTTAAGGATTCCGTGAGACAATTCCAGGGATTTTGTAGTTCATTTAGGGCAGACATGACTAGGGTTTTAATCAGGACTTGATGGAACAAACTGCCCTTGGCATTAGTGGAAATAGATTGTACCTTCTTGGACATTTTTGTCAAACTTTTAAGAAGGAAATAAGGAAGGTTTAAAGGGTAGTCACCGTTTAGATGCATCAATATTATGATATGATAGATATAGATAAAAGAAAACATCCCTTCGTAGGTGATGTACCTATGAATCACCACCAGGGCAGTGTGCCATTCGGGTCAGATCCAGTTGCGAGGAATTCCCCTTCTCCAATCCGGATTCTGGTTCTCTGGAAGGAGGAATTGATTCACAAACTCAATGACCACGTGTTCCTTCTTCCACCATCTTTCCCCTCCAACCATGAGCTTGCAAGCCTTGGCTATAGTTTTCTTTGTCACCAACATCAACATTTTGCCGATTTCGACTTCATGACCATCGAAATTCAAAGCAAATTCCATGGAAACCCATTCGTCATATCCTTGAAATGTAGTGAGGAACTCAAACCACCCAGCATCTCTGAATCTTTGAGCCATTTGAGGGTAGGCTTCAAGGAGTTTGGCACCTTCTGGTTTGATTCTGACCACTTGTCCGCTACACTTTGGTGCCATTTCAACTCAAATATGCAACTAATGCCCTTGGGTTCTGAATTTCCTTCCTGCAATTACTGATATGCCTGATGCTTTGAACGGATGCTTGTATTTCTTCCTGCAGGTTTGAACTTAAAACAACTCGAACTGATCACATAATAATCATTAAATAACAGGGGATCTTGAAACGAACCTTGCGCATGTGTATAGTGATTATGTTCTGAACATGATGGATTTAGAGATGATTACCAAATTCTCGTGGGAACACATGAACTCGTATCTCATGTTCTCGTTATCATAACTAAATCAGGATAGAAGGCGCACAATTTGGCATGATTATTTGGTGCTACAGGAATAGGCTTATTCTCGTAGCGCGTTTTGACAATTTAAAATTTGAAATTCCAATGGCATAAAGGAGACACTTCTAGTTTAAACAATGTTTTTCATAACCAAAAATCAAATAAATCATCAAAAATTAATGCAAACCATGAAATATAAAAATCTTAAAAATTGGAAATAGCTGAAAATGGAAAATGAGGAATGGGTAAGGAGGGTTTTAGGACAAGGATTTCTTACTTAAACCAAGACAAAAGTAGAGACTAACACCGCTAAACCCCCTGAGCTTCGTAACACAACCAAGGTAATCTTTTGGCACAATTTTTCTCTGAAACCTTGGTTCTAATGACCACTTATCTGGCCCATCTAGGCTCAGTGATTAAATCTTGGCTCGGATACCATATTGTGACATCCCCATCCACCAACAGGCCAGACAACGTCACTATATGACGTCTCTCTTAACTCTGATACCAATTTATGACGTCCCCATCCACCCAACATGCCTGGAAATGCCACAGAGGAACATCTTACTGCTCTGATACCAATTGTTTTAACACCCCTAACCACCCAGGTCGGGCCATGCTATCTCATACAAATAACAATTATCATCTGCCTATAAATAAAACCATAGACAAACAACATATCCTGCTAATACACAGATTGATGCAAAAATAACAATAAAAGCATACATGCAATAATTCATACAAGACCATATATGTAACAACATATATAAATACATAACATGTGAATGAACATGGGAAATGAATACTTATATTTTAATTGAGATCCACCAACTGCGTGCAGACCTTCCATGAACCTCCCAACCTTTTACCACGCTTCTCATCACGCTCAGCAGTGGGTCACTCCCGAGCTGGGACTAAGCTCTACCCAGAGAAAGGGAATCCTAGACTGGGATGAGGTGAGAAGAGACTACACAGTGCAACTAGAAGGATTCTCTCCAAGATCCTTCTTACACCCATTACTCATGGACTCTCATTCCCCACATGCCTATTCCACCGAGGGAATATGCACCTTCACTGTTCCACAGTCCATCGACTGCTCCACTTCCCCTTTCAAGGTCTTAGAAACAGGAAGGATCAGGAATTCTCAAAGCTTTGTAGTTGGTGCTAGAATTTCTCTAGGAGAAAATAACTTCCCAACAAACTCTCTCACCAGGAGAGAGATGCTCATAGGCCTAAAAACCTGTCCCTTCAACCATGGTCCGGAAAACCCGCTTCTTCACCCATATTCAACTCAATTCTAGAAAGTGAGGATAATTTCAAGGTTTAATATAGCTCATGGAATGGTAGCAACCACAATTCGATAAGGCATAGCATGTCTCTAGCAAGTACATATACGTTGTGCTTCACAAGAAAACACAAATCAGCTTCACGAGTTACTAGTTTCAAAGGTGAGTGAAAGATGCAGAGGTCGACGATGGAGGACAAATGAGTTAGGCAAAGGATGGGAGAATGGGGAGCGAACCCCCCCCCCCCAATGATTTGAATTTCCATCTTTAACTGCATGCACCTAGGTCAACACTTATGTTCCTGGAGCTGCATGCACTCCATTTAGCATTCGTTCCCTTTCACAGGAACTTAGGATAACTAGGTTTATTTTTCCCCACTTTAATATTTTCATTTTTGAGGAATATATTATAATGTTCCCTTGGGTTAATCCATATATCTTATCCCCTCTTTCCTAGCCTCTCAGTCCCATCCCTTTCCCTACCTAGTGGATCTTCGTCCCCCATCACTCTTTCTTCATGGTCAGTCTACACACAACAATATATTTTATTAATAATTTTCATAATTACATATACAAAATCAGGCCCACTGATCTTAGCATCTAGGATTTTTGGCCTAATAAGAACATAAGGCTACCATCTTGTAATTACTTGCCTCACTAGCCTAAAAACATCATTACATTTCACAAGGGCTCGACCTTGGGGTATTACATTTTATTTCCGCATTGGTTTTATTTTACTGCTCTGCGATCCTGTTTTTTCTAACAACTGGTATCAGAGCGAAAGGTAGCTCGTAGGAAAAGAGGGTTTCTCATTCGAGTGGGAGCAATGACGGAAGATGGAAAGTTTAGGGTCGAGAAATTTAATGACCAAAACTACCAGTTATGGAAGATGTAGATGGAATATTATTTATATTAGAAGGATCTATTCCTACCATTGGGAAGAATAGAAAAGAAGTCGACGACTATGAATGAGGAAGAATGGGATATTCTTGACAGAAAGGCTCTAGGAATAATACGACTGAGCCTGGAAATGTCGGTGGATTTCAATATTTCAAAATAAAAGACAACGAAGGATTTGATGGACGCATTGGCTAAATTGTATGAAAAACCCTCGGCGTCCAATAAGGTATTTCTAATGAATATATTATTTAATATGAAGATGTCAGAAGGTGGGTCTATTGCAGATCATTTAAATGAATTTAGTACGCTTACGAATCAACTAAGTTCTGTAAAAGTGGACTTTGATGATGAGGTCAGGGCTCTTCTAATCTTGTGCTCATTGCTAGAAATCTGGAACAACTTGGCCATGGCTATAAGTAACTCTGTCTCTGGTTCAAATACTTTAAAATTTGACGATGTTGTTGGTTTTATCCTTAGTGAGGAAATGCGATGAAAAATCACATGTGAGACATCAGGCAATGCATTGAACATGGAGAACATGGGAAGACAAAAGGATAGAGGAAAGGGCCCAAATGGCACCACTTTGAAATCATAATGACCATACCTTGTTCTGAAGGCGGTCTTGTTGATATCTTCATCCTTTATCCTTACTTGATGGTACCCTGACCTGAGATATATTTTTGAAAATATCTTGGAATCCTTCAACTGATCAAAGAGATCATCGATCCTTGGCAAAGGATACTTGTTCTTTATAGTAAGTTTATTCAACTGTCTGAAATCGATGTACAATGTCAATGTACCATATTTATTCTTCACAAACAAGACCAGGGCATCCCAAGGTGCACACTTGGGCATATATATCCCTTCTTCAGAATCTCTTCAAGCTTCATTTGTAGTTCTTCCAGCTCTGGTGTACTCATTATGTAAGCCATTTTTGACACTGTAGTTTCTCTAGGCATCAGTTTTATAGAGAAATCAATATATCTCTTTGGGCGTAGTCCTGGTAGCTCCTTGAACACATCTTCAAAATCTTCATGAACTACATGATCCTCAAGATTTGGTACTTTATCCTTAGATGATTCATCCATATGGGATGCAAATATTTGATAGCCTTTCCTATAGTGCTTCTTCAGCTGCATTGTTGAGATTTATCTGATAGAAAATGATCTGGGAATTCCTTGGACTGCTCTATGATTTCCTTCCTCATCCAAGAAAGTAAATTCGTTGTTATGGCAGTCTAAAATGGCATGGTGTTGGTCCAACCAGTCCATACCAATTAGACAGTCATAGGAACCTAAAGGTAAGATTTTCAAATCTTCCCTTGTGCTTAGTCCATTCATGTCCAAGAGACATGACTTAACCATTTCAATAACTTTTCTTTTAGCTCCTGTAGCCAGCTGCACTAACCAAGATTTCCATGCTTGTTTCTTGGAAAATGCAAACTTTCCACCATCTTGGGATCTATATAACCATGACTAGCCCCTGAATCAATTAAAATAGTAAAGGCATGGTTATTGATCATACTTTCAACTTCAATCATGTGTGATTGAAACTCATCTTTCTTGTTGTTGAGGGCTGCATAGATCCTTGGTATTCTACTGCCCATGTCCTCCATTGCTTCTTCTTGCTGAACAATGTGGATAGCTCTTACTTTTCCATTTTTGTGGGGACAATATCTATACTTTTGGTCTCCTTGACAACCCCAACATTGAATGGGCGTATGCCTTGGCCTTTGTCCCCCTACTTCAACCATCCTCTGCTCTCTAAAAGATGGTTGTCCTTGAGGACGTTTTCTGAAAAAGGGAGGCTTGTTTCCCTTCCACCTCTACTCTTTCTTGAACTTCTTCTTGTCCTCCCAAGCCTTCCAAAAAGTGGTATTTTATCTTTGTTGCTCATATAAGCATTTTTCTCTCCTTATAGTTTCTTCCATAGTCTTAGGATCATCATACTGGATCTTGTCACCGATGAGAGATGGCAATCCACTTAGATACCTTTGAATTTTGACAGTCTCATCTTTGATGAAAGGGACATACTTCAACAATTCTAAAAACCTTTGTTCATATTCATCAATGGTCATGCTACCCAACTTGACTTCAAAGAACTCTTTCATCTTTCTGTCATAATATCTCTTAGCTAAGTATTTATTTTCAAATTTTTTCTTGAATCCCTTCCAAGTAACATTTTTCTCTTTAATGTCTTGCACTTGAACAAGTTGATCCCACCACATGGATGCCTTTCCTTTCAGTTGATACATTGCAATTATTCCTTCTGCATGATAGGAGTAATTCTGCAGTTGCAAATATTTCCTCATGCAAACAAGCCATGTCTCAGCATCTTCCTCCTTCTAGTGCTCACCATCAAACGTAGGAAGTTTAATCTTGTTCATTTCACCCTCCAGTTCATCCTCTCTAGATATCTTATGCTTTCTAGTACGAGATGGACTTGAACTATTGCATGCCCTCCTCTTGGAGTGCCCTTGGGAGTGATGATGGTGTCTACCAACACTCCTTGATTTTCTCTTCTCATCAAGGGACCTGTGACTTCCTGATTTATTGGAGTCCCTCCAATTATCCAATTTCCTTTCTATTCTTTCTAAGATCGGTATCAACTTTATGTTGAATTCTCCCTATTGTTCCCTGGATTTCATGAGCTTTTTGTTATCTTCTCGGTGAATATGGAGATATTTATGCAACTTTTCAATGATTTTAATCATGTTTCCTTCCTTAACTATCTCGTCTCCATGCCCATTGGAGTTCGATCCTTCAACTCCCAAATGGACATCCATTCCTCTAGCTTCATTATTTGAACTGAAAGCATTTTGTGCATCCCCCATTTCTCTACACTTTGTGTTGATCCTTATCTGATTTAGTTGTTGTTTAACTCTGCAAAAACAATGTGGAATCAATTGAAATTATCAGGCCATCAACCCTTAACAATTCCCACAGTATTCCTAAATCAATCTGATTCAAAGAAATATTTCAGATTTCATTATGCGGTTCTCAATCAATCAAGAATACCTGCATATATTTTCTTTATGAGATATGCATTGTTCTGCAATAATTTCTGGGCACTAGCCGCTTTCTCTCAGCCCCCCAACCCATGCAACCATGGGTTGTGTCCCAACGCTAGGTCGATAGTGCTTATTCAGAGCCTTGAAACTTTGGGCTCCGGCTTCAGAGGTTTTCAAAGAAAATCACAACAAATCTCTCGGAGTGTCGTATTGGCGAACTCGTGAAGTAGGGTGGATCAATAGTCCATGACTACCCAACATCCCATGTCTGACACTCACTATGGAACCTCAGGCATCTAAGATCTGGGACTTCGTAACTTCGAAGGATTTCACATCCGCACACCCCCAACACCCCGAACCATTAATCTTCGAACACTTCCATGTCACCTTTGGTGACATCATTACGTCTCGTCACCTCAGCATTATGAAACTTTTGAAAGTTCTTCCTTTCGTTCCCTTATGAACCATTCTTCATGAGTGTCAAATCTCTGGACTTCACAACTGGAACCATGCATCCACCGGGACCCACAGTGTCCGTACTTGAACTAAGATATCGAATATTCACATCACTTAATGCCTTTAAAATTGTGGGGGCATGTATCCATGGTTTGGAGTAACCCGCCTTTTGTCCCACAATTCCTCTGACGCTGACACGTAACCCCCTGGTAAAACTGTGGTTTGGATTGTGAGACCACCCTGGGAAATTAAATATCGTGCAATTTGGGTCCATGTAATGCCTCCTTGCCATCGATCTTGATGTATCATGATCAACGCTAGTGTGGGATCATCGACCTTTAACTATGTTATGCAACCTCAGGGCCCACTTAGTAAAATTATCAACATTCTAGGTGGAGGCATGTGGCAGGTATAGGAGAGGTCCACGTCACCTCCAGGTGACATCATCATGACTCACTACTTTGGCTCTTTGGGGCTTCAGAACTTAAGGCTTCAGGAGTTATCTCCTCAGCACACACTAATTCTCCTGAACGTTGAAATATCGAACAACCAATCTTCTAACACACGTCCCTCTTGATGGACAGTCCAAATTAACTACGGACTTCGGAGCTTCGGGGGATTTCTCCCTTCACCACTACGTTTGACCTTTTAACTTGGCTTGATCCAACTGTTGAGATATTCTCCCCATATCTACAGTGTATATCCACTTTGGGGACTCTGGAATTTGGACCTTCGGCCTCTTCCGCTCTACAACCCATAACTTCATCAAAGCCACAAAGTCCAAAGGACTTGGAGGTTAACTCTCATGCTCTTTTTTCCTGATCTGACTGGTGTGTTTTTACATACCACTAAACCCCCTGAGCTTTGTAACACAGCCAAGGTAATCTCTTGGCACAAGTTTTCTCTCAAACCTTGGTTCTAATGGCCACTTATCCGGCCCATCCAGGCTCAGTGCTTGAACCTTGTGTCAAATACCATCTTGTGACATACCCATCCACCAAAAGGTTGGGAAATGTCACTATAGGATGTCTCTCTTAACTCTGATACAAATTTATGACGTCCCCAACCACCCAACACACCTGGCAACGCCACAGAGGAACATTTTACTACTCTGATACCAATTTGTTTTAACACCCCCGACCACCTAGGTCGATCCATGTTATCTCGTAGAAATAACAATTATCATCTGCCTATAAATAAAACCATAAACAAACAACATATTATGCTAATACACAAACTGATGCAGAAATAACAGTAAAATCATACGTGCAGTAATTTAGACAAAACCATAGATGTAACAACATATATAAATACATAGCATGTGAATGAACGTGGGAAATGAATGCTTATATTTTAATTGAGATCGACGAACTACGTGCAGACCTTCCACGAACCTCCCAACCTTAGACCACGTTGATCATCATGCTCAGTAGTGGGTCTCCCTCGAGATGGGACTAAACTCCACCCAATGAAAGGGAATCCTAGACTAGAATGAGGTGATAGGAGACTGCACAGTGAAAATGGAAGGATTCTCTCCAAGATCCTTCTTATGCCCACTACTCACAGACTCTCATTCCCCACATGTCTGTTCCACCCTGGGAATATGCACCTTCACTATTCCACAGTCCATCGACTGCTCCACTTCCCCTTTCAATGTCTCAACAACAGGCTGGATCAGGAATTCTCAGAGCTCCGTAGCTGGTATTGGACTCTCTCTAGGAGAAAATTGCTTCCCAACAAGCTCTCTCACCTGGAGAGAGATACTCACAGGCCTGACAACCTGTCTCTTCAACCATGGGTCTGAAAACTCACTTCTTCATCTAGCTTCAATTCAATTCTATCAAGTGAGGACAATTTCAAGGTTCAATATAGCTCAGGGAATGGTAGCAACCATAATTCGATAAGGCATAACATAGCTCTGGCAAGTACAGATACGTTGTGCCTCACAAGAAAACACATATCAACTTCATAGGTTACTAGTTTCAAAGGTGCATGAAATATGTAGAGGTTGCTGATGGAGGTCAAACGAGTTAGGCGAAGGATGGGAGAATGCGGAGTGAACCCCCCCAATGAGATAAATTTCCATCTTTAACTGCATGTTCCCAAGTCGACACATGTCTTCCTGGAGCTGCATGCACTCCATTTAGCATATGTTCCCTTTCCCAGGAACTTAGGATAACTGGGTTTATTTTTCCCCACTTTAATATTTTCATTTTTTAGGAATATATTATAATATTCCCTTGGGTTAAGCCCTCTATATTAGCTCCTCTTTCCTAGCCTCTTAGTCCCACTCCTTTTCCTACCTAGTGGAGTTGCATCCCCCATCACTCTTTCTTCGTAGTCGGTCTACATGCAACGATATATTTTATTAATAATTTGCATAATTACATATACAAAATTAGGCCTACTGACCTTAGCATCTAGTCTCTTCAGCCTAATAAACACATAAGCCTACCAGCTTATAATTACTTGTCTCACCATCCTACAAACATCATTACATTTCACAGGGGCTCGACCTTGGGGTATTACATTTTATTTCCGCATTTGTTTTATTTGATTGCTCAACGATCCTGTTTTTTCTAACAACTGGTATCAGAGCGAAAGGTAGCTCGTAGGAAAAGAGGGTTCCTGGTTCAAGTGGGAGCAATGACGGAAAATGAAAATTTTAGGGTCGAGAAATTTAATGTCCAAAACTAATAGTTATGGAAGATGCAGATGGAATATTATTTATATCAGAAGGATCAATTCTACCCATTGGGTGGAATAGAAAAGAATTCGACGGCTATGAAGGAAGAAGAATGGTATATTCTTGACATAAAGGCTCTAGGAATGATACGACTAAGCCTGGCAGCGTCGGTGGATTTCAATATTTTGAAAGAAAAGACAACGAAGGATTTGATGGATGCATTGGCTAAATTGTATGAAAAAAATTTGGTGTCCAATAAGGTATTTCTAATGAAGAGATTATTTAATATGAAGATGTCATAAGGTGGGTCTATTGAAGATCATTTAAATGAATTTAATACGGTTACTAATCAACTAATTTCTGTAAAAGTGGACTTTGATGATGAGATCAGGGCTATTCTAATATTGTGCTCATTGCTAGAAAGCTGGAACGGCTTGGTCATAGTTGTAAGTAACTTTGTCTCTGGTTCAAATACTTTAAAATTTGATGATGTTGTTGGTGTTATCCTTAGTGAGGAAATGGGATGGAAAACCACATGTGAGACATCAGGTAATGCATTGAACATGGAGAACAGGGGAAGACAAAAGGATAGAGGAAAGGGCCCAGGGAACCGAAGGAATTATAGGAAGGGCAGATCCAACTCCAGACTTGGAAAGATAGAGTGTTGGAATTGTGGGAAGAAAGGACATCTGAAGAAAGACTGTAGAGCTCCAAATAAACAAAGAGATGGTCAGTAGGAGAAAAATCAAGAAGCAAATGTAACAAGTGATGTGTTACAAGATTCTTTGATTCTTTCTGTAGATAATATTCATGAGTCTTGGGTGGTAGATTCAGGGGCTTCACTTCATGCCACACCCCATATGAAACATTTTCTAGATTATGTTCAAGGTGATTTTGGATAGGTTCATTTGGGTGATGATCCACGATGCAAAATTGTTGGAATGGGAAAGGTAAAAATAAAGAAAAGCAACGGAAACCAATGGTTGTTGAAAGAGGTAAGACATGTTCCAGATCTAAGGAAAAATCTAATTTCAACAGGACAGTTGGAAAATGAAGGTTGTATATCCATATTTAAAGATAAGGTGTGGAAGGTCACCAAAGTATCATTGGTGATATCAAAAGGAGAGAAGGTAGGTACATTGTATTTATGTACTGGTAATATTGAGTCTTCTATCTCTTTAGCTTCTACAGGAGTGGATACAACATTGTGGCATCATAGGATTGGAAACATGAGTGAGAAGGGGATGTAGATTCTTCACAAAAGAAATTTGTTTCCAGATCTTAAACAAATTTATTTGGACTTCTGTGAGCATTGTGTTTATGGAAAATACAAGAGAGTCAAATTTCTCAGAGTCAGAAAAGAAAAGATGAGTGAAAGGTTAGATATTGTGCATACAGATGTATGGGGACCAACTCAGGTATCATATCTTGGTGGCTCTTGTTATTATGTTACTTTTATTGATGATGCAACTAGAAAAACTTGGGTTTATTGCATTCAACAAAAATATGATGTTTTTGGTACTTTTAAGAAATGGAAAGCTTTGGTTTAGAATGAAACAGGAAAAAGGTTGAAGTGTCTCAGATCCGATAATGGAGGTCAATATTGCAGAAATGATTTGATGATTATTGTTCATACCATGGGACTCGTAGAGAGAAGACAGTACCAAGAACACCACAATAAAATGGTGTGTCAAAAAGGATGAATAGGACAATCATGGAGCATGCAAAGAGTATGAGATTGCATGTTGGTTTTCCCTTACATTTCTGGGTAGATGTTGTAGATACTGATGTCTACTTAATAAACAGAGGACCTTAAAGCTATTTGGATGGTAGAATTCCAGAGGAGGCATCGACATGTAAAAAGGTAAACTATTATTTTTTTAAGACTTTCAGTTGTGAAGAAATTGTCCATATTGATAAAGAAAATAGAACAAAGCTTGAGCCAAAATCCAATAAGTGTACATTTATTGGATATGGTGTTAATGATTTTGGTTATCGCTTATGGGATTATGAAAATAACAAAATTATTAGGAATAGATATGTCATATTCAATGAGAAGGTCATGTACAAAGATAGGTTATTGTTGGTTGTGGAGCCTGATTATCTTCCTGATTTATAGGTCTTTTACTTTTAGTCGTTTTTATACCCCGTGAAGTATTTACACCCCAGAAGTATGTACACTCTTCCACACAGGGGAGTGTAGAGGGGGGCCTATCCCCCCGACTGGGGGGTCTGGGGGCAATCGGGCCCCCAGCGGGGGTTCAGGGGTGAAGCCCCGAAGAAAAAAATTCCTTATAAAAGTATATTGTAATTTCATTGTAAATCTGGACCATTCATTATAAGGTCGCAGATCTAATGATAGATATTATGTTAGGGTTTTTTTCCCTAGAAGACAAACCTCTTTTATGAGGGAAATGTATTGCGGCTATGGTTGATGGTGAATATTGTATTCTGAGAGAGGAGATTGTGAGAGAAAGAAGAGGAAGTTACAACGGTTTTTG
>ML778925.1:191764-225444 GCA_009831015.1 Picea engelmannii | reverse complement strand
ACATGTTAACAAAGGGAGTAACCAGGGAGAAACTGAGTTCTTGCTCAGTTTCAGTTGGTCTTCAAGAATGAAGATGAAGATGAGAAATTTTCCAGGTCCAAGAAGGTTCAGAGTCCAGCATATACAACAGCGGTGGAGTTTTTGAGCTCAGTCTCCAAGTGGGAGATTGTTGGTTGTGGAGCCTGATTATCTTCCTGATTTATAGGTCTTTTTCTTCCAGCCGTGTTTATACCCCATGAAGTATTTACACCCCAGAAGTATGTACACTCTTCCACGCGGGGGAGTGCAGAGGGGGGCTACCCCCTATGTGGGGTCCGGGGGGGATATCCCCCCAGCTGGGGGGTCTGGGGGCAAGCGGGCCCCCAGTGGGGGTTCAGGGGTGAAGCCCCCGAAGCAAAAATTGCCTTATAAAAGTATATTGTAATTTTATTGTAAATCTGGACCGTTCATTATAAGGTCGCAGATCTAATGATAGAGATTATGTTAGGGTTTTTTTCCCTAGAAGGCAAACCTCTTTTATGAGAGAAATCTATTGCGGCTATGGTTGATGGTGAATATTGTATTCTGAGAGAGGAGACTGTGAGAGAAAGAAGAGGAATTTACAACGGGTTTTTCTGTAGGTTGTATCCCTTCATTTGTTGGATAATAATAAAGCAAGGACCTGGCAATTTCTCTGGTGGACGTAGCCCACACTGGATGAACCACATAAATCTGTGTCTCTCTTGTATTGTGTGTCATCTTCGTTTTGTTTCTGCATTTGTTTTATTTTATTGCTCCGCGGTCCTGTTTTTCTAACAGTTGCTAGGAAAGAAACAAGAAAAAGAAAAACCAGAATAAACAGTGCTTGATGAGATCACTGAAAAATAAATTCCAAAGGAACCAGAAAATCAAAATGTACAACAACATGAGCAACATGTACCTCAAACTCCTATAAGTGTAGTTAGAAGATCTACCAGGTTAAATAGATCCCATGAATGATACTCTCCTTCATTGTATTATTTATTGTTGATTGATTATGGTGAACCAAAATGTTATGAAGAGGAAATGTAGGTAGACACCAAAACGAAGTGGGAGCAAGGCATGAAAGAGGAAATGGATTTCTTGGTAAATAAACATACTTGGGACTTGGGTTAGTTTCCTACAGGAAAAAGAGCATTGCAGAATAAATGGGTGTACAAGTTGAAGGAAGAAGATGGAGAAAAAAAATGGTACAAGGCTAAACTTGTTATAAAGGGGTTTGCACAAAAGAAAGGTATAGATTTTGATGAGATATTTTCTCCTGTTGTTAAAATGACTTCAATTAGGACTAGAGCTTGTGCATACAGATGTATGGGGACCAACTTGAACAGTTAGATGTAAAAACAACTTTTCTCCATGGGGTTTTGGAGGAAGATATTTATATGCGGCAACCACAAGGGTATGAGGTCAAAGGGAAGGAGAATTTGGTATGCAGGTTGAAGAAGAGATTGTATGGCCTAAAGCAAGCTCCAAGGAAATGGTATTTGAAGTTTGACAGATTTATTACAAAACAAGATTATAGTAGATGTCATTTTGATCACTGTGTTTATTTTAAAAAGCTAGAAAATGGAAGCTATATTATCTTGCTATTGTATGTAGATAAAATGCTTGTTGCAGGGTCTAATATGTAGGATATAAATGTGATCAAGAATAAATTAGCTAATTCATTTGCGATGAAGAATTTGGGTGTTGTAAAGAAAATCCTTGGTATGAGAATAACAAGAGATAGGAAAAATCGCAAACTGACATTGTCTCAGGGTGAGTACATAGAGAAGGTGTTGGAGAGGTTTAGAATGCACAATGCAAAACCAGTTAGTATACCTTTTGCCAGCCATTTCAAATTAAGTAAGGAAATGTGTTCCAAGACACAGCACGAGATAGAATACATGTCTAGGGTTCCTTATTCATCAGCAGTTGGCAGCTTGATGTATGCGATGGTTTTCACAAGACTCGATATTGCACATGCAATGGGAGTTGTGAGTAGGTATATGAAAAATCTAGGTAAAGAACATTGGGAGGTAGTAAAGTGGATTCTCAGGTATTTGAGAGGTATTGCTACTCATGCATTATGTTTTGGAGGTTCAGACACTTTTCTACAGGGATATGTTGATCCAGATATGGCAGGTGATAAAGATAGCAAGAGGAGCACCACAGGGTATGTTTTTATTATAGGTGGAACAACAGTAAGTTGGATTTCAAAACTACAAAAGGTTGTTGCACTTTCAACAACAGAAGCAGAGTATGTTGTTGCTACAAAGGCTAGTAAAGAAATGATTTGGTTACAGAGGTTTATGGAGGAATTGGAAAAGAAGCAGGAAAATAGTAGGTTGTACTATGACAGTGAGAGTGAGAGTGTCATTCATCTTGCAAATAACTCAACCTTCCATTCGAAGACTAAGAATATATAGTTGAGGTACCATTTCATACGATTCGTCTTGGAAGATGCACATTTGAAGTTGGAAAAGTTACACACTAGAAAAAATCCTGCAGACATGTTTTTTTTTGTAAGTAAGAAGAAAATATATATTAAAAATACATGCCAGAGGCAAAAAGGAGGAACCCAGTTACAGTCATGGTCTAGTTGCACTGATGAGCTGCCCCAACAAAGGGGAAACTAGCCCATTTAGYCACTGAGTCATTAAAAGTTTGATACAACATACTAAGCATTAAAGTCTGAAACTTAAAGATTATTAACAGAAATTGACACATAACCTAGGTGGTAGCCACGTAGCTTGGCCAGGTGCCTTGGAGAACCTCGGGTCCAGGCTCCTCTTCGATGATCGGCGTACCATTTCCCCAGTGCACTTCAACCTGCGCTATGGCTTCAATGCTCGGACCGTTGCGAACAGTGTTCTGCGTCTCAGGCTTGATCTCGGTCTCGCCATGCTTCTTTTCCTTCCCTGGCCAGGTGCCTTGGAGATCCTCGGGCCCAGGCTCCTCTTCGATGATCGGCGTCCCGTCTCCCCAGTGCACTTCAACCTGCGCTGTGGCTTCGATGCTTGGACATGTTAACAAAGGGAGTAACCAGGGAGAAACTTAGTTATTTCTTAGTTTCAATTGGTCTTCAAGCATGAAGGTGAAGATGAGAAATTTTCTCAGTCTAAGAAGGTTCATAGTCCAATAGATACAACAACGATGGATTTGTTGAGATTAGTCTCTAAGTGGGAGATTGTTGGTTGTGGAGATTGATTATCTTCCTCATTCAGAGGTCTTTTTTTTCAGTTGTGTTTATACCCCATGAAGACTTTACACCCCAGAACAATGTACACTCATCCACGCAGGGGACTGCAAGGTGGGTCCGGGGGAAAGCGGGCCCCCGAAGGAAATATTTCCTTGTAAATGTATATTGTAATTTCATTGTAAATCTGGATCGTTCATTATAAGGTCACAGATCTAACGGTAGAAGTTATGTTAGGGTTTTTTTCCCTAGAAGGAAACCCTCTTTTACAAGGGAAATGTATTACGACTATGTATCATAGTGAATATTGTATTCTGAGAGAGGATATTGTGAGAAAAATAAGAGGAAGTTACAGCGAGTTTGTTGTAGGTTGTATCCCTTCATTTGTGGGATAATAATAAAGGAAGGACCTAACAATTTCTCTTGTGGGCGTATCCCACACTGGGTGAACCACATATATCTGTGTCTCTATTATATTGTGTATCTTCTGTGTTTTATTTCCACATTTTTTTTATTTTATTTCTCTGCGATCCTATTTTTTCTAACACATACTTTCCCATTGCTACATTTATCTCTTCATGCTCCCTTTCCCTCCATTCAATCACCATCTTACAAAGGAGAAACCATTTTTTGAGTTAAAACCTTTCAAAAAAATTGTTCATGGACTTGTACACAGGATAATGTGGTAACACTCGTGTATAGGGCTGCATATATGCATGCAGGCTTCACTTTTCCCATGTATATGGGGTCGTATACGCTACCCGATGAAATTTCACCCGCGTATACCCTAGTTTCCATATTACACCCTCTAATACTAAAAAATGGGTCCTAAAATTGAAATTTAAACCATTGAAATTGAAGAAGAGGGGATGGGCACTTACTTGGTCCAGATGGTTATTGATTTCATTGTTCATAGCTCCCGAAATCAACACTTGAAGATCGTGGGGAAAATGGCCTAAAATGCACTATGTGGGTGAAAAAACTCAAATGGTATATTTTTACTGTTAGTGAAAATGTTTTACCCACTTCCTATAGTTTATGCTAATTTTTTACCTTATGGACTAATAGCGTAGTGGAAAGACTTGGTTTTCGATGGTTTTTTCCAGGATTTTTTTCATTTACAACGTCGTACTGCTCGTTCATGTCTTCGGCATGTATATTCTTTCACCGACATATAGGATAGGTTTTCACTCCATTTTGCATTCTTACATTATACTATGATCGTGATCCATACACCCTAGTTACAAACCCATTTATTAGCAACAAATAACCTTCTCACTACTACTATAAGTGTCGTTTGTAGGTGGTAGAGACTTTCCAAACATGGGTGTCCTAGTTAGAACCTTTGCGTCATTTGGTGCCCATGCAAAAACTATTCCATAGGACCGAGAGTTCCTTATAGTCCTGATATGACTTTGTGTTTGAACCCTATATTCTTACTCACAAGCATTCTAACCATTACCTATGGGACTCCCCCCGAGTCTTGTTTAAGCTCTTTTTCGACTCCCGAAAAAATGAAAAGATTGTCGAGTGAACTTGTCTCTATCACACTTGTTAAATGGATTGAAAGGACATCTATTTGGTATAAGTTTACCCATTTTACAGACCAAGTAGACTACTTATGAAAAAAGAATACTCTAGTCACCATTGGCTAAAAGAGTTCTCCTGGGTATTATTTTATACTTTTTTCAGGCATAGGGGAATAAATTTACGAAAAAGGACTTTTTTTTTTAGTTAAGTTGTAATTGCATTCCATCATCCTTCTTGCAGTATTGATCCTATTGTCGGTTCCTGATTTCTCGTTATAATCCTCTTACCTCAACAATTTGCATCACTAGTGAAATAGAGACTTCTATATATCCTTTACATCTTGACACCTAGTACCCTAAGAGGAAACATTCTACTGAGTGTCCATGCCCTGCATGCACTTCCTTGCATTGAGCATGGGTATGTTCCACTGCTTGGAGCTAGTTTCTTACTCGCAACACTTGTTTCATCTCCTATATCATAGCATTTCTTTGCCTATGAAAAAATAAAAAAAGACAAGCAAAAAAAAATATTATCTCATATCGAAAGGAGTTGTGTCACCTTTGAACAAAGCACAAATGTTTGAGTCCATTTTCATCCAAAGTTTGAGTTTAGCATGACCTTGGGAAGCTGATATCATTACTTAGAGTTTACTCCTCCTACTAGTTATTCTTCCAATCCCTATGGAGAGTTTGTTGATGCCTCCCGCATCACAAATGTTTATCATCAAGTCTAGGCTGCCTAAGTTGTCTGTATATCTCATGCTCTTGTTAAAAGGAAGTCTATAAGCCCATGTCGGCCATTTCTCAGAACTCTTGACTTTGCATGTCGTTCATACCCTTAGTGTATCTCAAAATCACATTAATTTGTAGTCCTACCATGCACCATGGTGCTACTTTCATTATGGTTAGGTAACCTTGAACCCAACAGTTGAAATTTCCTCATTGGTCACTAACTGGGAGGTTTCCCTTGTGTTCGACGACTAGAAACATATTCACAAATTGGGATTCATGTAGTGTCCTGGATCCCATTATCCTTCTTTTTGGTTTTCTCTCCTTTGTCGACAGTTTTACTTATTGATTTTTATTCAGAGGGTCTCTTTCGTGCACTACTTGCATTTGGCGCATGTGAGAGGGGTGTAGGGTTGTTGGTTCATGAACATCCTATTCATCTGATATCCTCCTAATCATAAAGATATTTCTTTGTACCTCATGTTGAATGATGAGAGATTCCCTAATTATCTCCTTTCAGTGGGTCTCCTTCCATCGACTTCATCTCATCTATTCTGGAAATGAGACCTAGAGTCCTATGAGTATCTGGAGGCTTCCAGTCATCAATGGAATTTTATCCCACCATCTACAGTTGGGAATTCATCAATGTCTCATGATCTATGGATTCTTCAAGTGTTCGACCTCATCACCCTTATTCACACTTGTAGAATGTACTAAGTGCCTTGATACCTACTTCATTATCGATAGGTTGTCTCACATTTGTTAATGTTATACCTTAATGATCGGTAATCAAAAAAAGTCTTATTGTTTTCGACCTCAACTCCTCTATTCACACGATGTAGACTTGCACCTTCGACAGATAGTGTAGAATACCTCCATCTTTTTTTTGTTTGTTAATTTGTGCGGGACCTGTTGGCTACGCGATTAACCTATGGCTTGAGAAACCGCGACTCAGGGGCATCTAAGCCGTCAAAATCACCCGGGGATCGCACCCGACCTGAGCCACACCAACCCTTAACATGGTTGGATTTTTTGTCCCAGCAGGTTTCGAACCGGTGACTTTAACAACACGGTGTGGCTTAACAACACATTCCGTCACCGACTGTCCTACACCTCAGGGACATAATACCTCCATCTTATAGTAGCAACATTCCTCATTTCTTGTTGTCTTTCATTGGACCAGTACCTATATGACTGCAGTGATCATGGGAGATCATATTGTACTCCATTGTATACAAATATCTTCAGATTGATTTTGAGACTAGATTCCACTATGCCTTGTTCTTGATTATGATATCCTATGGCATATTTCCACCTTGCATTGCCTATTCATGGCCATGAACATCTATTTAATATATTTCCACATGGATCTATAGTATAATTCAGATTGGCAGCCATGTGTACAAAGTCATTATGGATTGTAATATTTTCATGAGTAACTAGTACTTCCAATGGAGTCTCCATTACTCCACTTCTGCGAATTATAATTTATATCGGCCATCGTAGATAATCCTCTGACCTCACATATTAGGAGGCATCTATTACAAAAAACAATTCCCCACTCCATGCAACTTTCTTGGATGGCCTTTCCATTTTCCTATGTAGACTTGAAGTTCCCTTTTGTGCCTTCCAGAGACAAAAAGCATATTTTTCCACATATATGATCCCTACCAGTTATACAACAAGCATATCTGTAGGTTTCTCCACTACAACCCATGTACATCAGGTTTGGTGCTCAAAATTAAAAATTATGTCGGGTTTCCATGCCATGTCACGAGATCTATGATCCTTGACCTTCCATATACTGGAAATTATTTGACTCGGCCCTTTAGTTCCATTTGAAGGCTATAAATTGAGCCATATCCAAGCCTTGAAGAGATTCAACAATTAAAATTTGAGAGCAAAGACACTCTGGATAAATTTCACTTCATATTGAGTATGCATCCCTTTGTCCTTGAAAGTCTGAATTCCTTGTTCAACCCCCAAGCTCTTCATTCTTTGTGATGGAGAAACTCATTGACTCCTTTATATGAGCTTGTCTTTGGTGGAGGATTGAAGTGGTGGAGGCCCAACTGGAGGGACTTAGTTTCTCAGTTTCGATATGTGTCGTTACATAATTTTTTCACCTATGTACTTATGTTGATTATTTTAATAGAAATACTCTTTTCTTGTCCAATTGATATCTTGCAAATATTTGAATTATTATTTCATGGGAGTATTTTTCATGTATGTTAATGGATTATGATAATATATATGCTAACGTTATGTATTAGCACCATATGCTTTCATATCTTAGTTGTTGAGGACAAGTTGTAAGTATAAAGCTTTGGGTTGCATGCTCAATGGTGGTCTTCATCGAGCATCTAGACGAGGTAGGCTCTTAGCCTTGTCTTGTTAACATTTCATTTATATAGCATACTTGATATTAGAGTTGATTTCTTTGTGTCATTCTGTCTATTGTGGTTTAACCCTTTCCATAGATAGATTTTCCTCAAAATACCTCCAGGTTCGCTACTAATATTTGTGCCAAGGCAAATCGATATTGGAAGGGATTGTGGAAAAGACTTAATCTCCTATGTATTTATTGACAACACTTCCCATAAAATAGGGAGGTGTTTTCTTCTATCAGAGGATATACATACTTGTTGCGGGTAGTATATGGGAAGTTTCATTCTTTCTTCCATCACCACCCCTCTTCGTGTGATTATGCCAAGGAAGTTTTTAGAGAAGTCAAAAGGATCATGGATCCCATCGGTTTGAAGGATATAAATTTTCCTTGATACTTTGTGTTTTGGATTTCTACCATCCTACATTTCTACCCTCACTCTTCAATGTTTATCATGGAATGTCTTTCGTTGATTAAGGTTGGTTGTCATTGATGTCAACCATTGAATAAATTTTGATGGCACAGAGGTTTGGGTAATGGACCAAAGATTGTTTCATGTAAATATGACTCATTATTGTCTTGTCATAGTTGATAAGAAGTACAAATGGATGAACTCCAAAGTGGTCCCCTTATGGTGAAAGCCCTCACGGGAAGATGCTTTGCGGATTGAGTTATCCTAGAAGTACTGTTAGATAACCCATGCTTTATTGTGGAATAATGAGATGAAGGTCAGTGAATTTGTCAGTGAAACTATCCTAGATGTATATTGCTTATCATGCCATTTCCAGTGGTATGTGGAATGTCACATAAATCCTCACGGTTAGAGAGTTATGGCCATGTGAAGTTGGAGGACCCTCACGAGTCATCTAGAAGCCCCAAAAAGTCAAAGTGTTTGCAAAATAAATTATTTAAATAATAAAGTTAATGGAGAAATCCCTAAAATAAGGAAAGTGGGATGCTACATGAAAGTATAAATAAGAGGAAAGTCTCTCTCATTTAATTACACTTGAAAACATTGAATATATTTTGTTGTGTAAGTCTTATTGCAAGTACTCATTGATACATTTGAAGTTGCAAAAGTATGAGGTAGTACGAAGGGTTGATGGTGAAAGTTTCAGAATTACAACGAATACAAAAAAAAACCTATTTTCTGAGGCAAACATATGTTGACAATGTATTAGAGTGCATACATACTGAGGCGTATGCGGGATGACAGTGTATTAGGGTGTGTACATACCGAGGCATACGCGGGCTGACAATGTATTAGGGTGCATACGTACGCGGGCTGACAATGTATTAGGGTGTGTATATGTTGGTAAAGCCATGAAAACTTGTAGAGATAAAGATGAAAAGATTCTAAATTATGATATCAAGCTCCCAAGAAGGTCTACAATGCTCAAATACATCAGATCTATCCACTGGTTCAAAAGGTATGTCTTATTTCTATGAATAGTTGGATTTTGATGTATGCATGAGAAATGGTTATGGATATTTGAGAATTCTCCCTAGAGAGACTAGTGGCTGCATGGGAGCTTTTGTAAAAGTCATAACTACAGAAATACAGTTCCGGTATAATTTATCATTGATACATCTTGTTAGAGTTGTGGCATATCTTGTATTTCTTTGCATATAGCGAAGGGTTTTTATGGTACATGGTTGAGAGCTTCTATTTGTGAAGTAGTTGATGTATTGAGAGGTTGAATACCAGAGAGGGTTTGATGTCTAGATCACGTGAGGGATATTATATGTGATTCTGATTACACACATTTATATGGCACATGACTAGAGATATATATAGATATTTTGGGTAAAGAGGATGCGAGCATAGGGTACAGATACAGTCTGGATAGATTGATAGGTTATAGATCTATGAAAAAGAAGTTACAGAGGGACAGAAGTTTTTCAAGACAAAGGAAACCCTAGTTTTCAAAAGGCATAAGCAGGTTGCATGACAGTTTGGTTGTGTACATACGTGGGCTGCATAACAAATACGGCGCGTACATACGTGTGTTGCAGCACTACAAGTCGCATACATGTTATATTTTTGATGATACATGTTCAGTACAAGTACAGATTGATTATAGGGTAGTTGTACAGGTTGGATGCAGGTCAGTGGTACAGTTTGATACAGTTGTACAGTGGTATATCTCAAAGTGATAGTGTGATAGTGGTTTCATCATTCTACCTCTACATCAGGGTGGTTGGACGACGCAAGGATAGGTGGTTGTAGCCACCTTCCAGTTGTATCTGAAGAACTTAGGGGGTTGTAGCTAGATAATTGGGGAGTTGGAGCTTCCCTCATTTTGTAGCCTGAGAAACTAGGGGGTTGGAGCCTCCTTCCATTTCCAGCTAGAAAAAAAAAGAAGTTGGTGCTCCCAATGAATGTAATTCTTCAAGACATATAAGAAAAAGAATTATGTGGTTTTCTCCCGCTTTGGGTTTCCACGTAAAACACTGGTGTACTTTGTATGTGTATGATTATTTATTTGTTCATTTCTTATTTACTCTACAGTTATTGGATGATAATGATACATTGATATAACACTTGGATTATATGGTTAAAAAGGATTGTTTTTCTCTATTACTGATTCACCCCCCCCTCTTAGTAATTCAACAATTGGTATCAGATCAGGTTCCTTCAAAAACCAGTTTAACCACTCAAAGGTAGATCATGGAGAGAAACAACTTGTATAAAAATGGAATACCACAATTTGATGGACATAAGTATGCATTTTGAATCATAAGGATGAAGACATATATACATGCACAGGGATTTGAAATTTGGAAATCAATTGTAGATGGATACACAGTACCAGTAGTTCCACCAACAAATGACAAAGCAGTGAAACTCCGTCAGAATAATTCCAAAGCCACAAATGCACTTCTGAATGGTCTTGGGGAAACGATATTCACCAAAGTTGCACATTGTAAATCCTCTAAAGAGATTTGGGACAAACTTCGAAATATTTATGAATGAAATTCAAAATTTAAAGAAGCAAAGCTTCAAACTTACATAGGTCAGTTCGAACAACTAAAGATGAAGGAAGATGAGAATATTGTAGCTTAATTCTTACAAGTTGATGAAACAGTAAATGCAATCATGGGATTGGGAGAAGAAATCAAAGAATCTGTAATTGTTCAAAAGGTACTAAGATCTCTTCCTATAAGATTTGACCCTAAGATATCAACACTAGAAGAAAGAGAAGATCTAAACTCAATAATGATGGACGAACTACATGGAATCTTCACAGCATATGAAATGAGAACTGAATAGGAAAATCTAGATGTAAAATAAGAAGCCTTCAAAGCATCCAAAATATCAAAGAAAAAGGGAAATCAATAAGAAAAAGAACATAGCAACAATAGTGATGTCTCGGAAGATGATGAAGAAGTGGCCAACTTTCTCAAAAGACTGAACAAGGGAACTGACGGTAGGTATAGAGGTAATATTCCTTTAATTTGTTTTAATTGTGATGGTATTGGTCATTTTTCTAACAAATGTCGTCATAATAAAAACAGAAATGATGAAGGTTATTCAAAAATCAAACAAACATATAAAGGAAAAAGAACCACAAAGAAAGTTTTCAAGAAAAGCTTATGCACCAAAGAAGACATATCATCATCGGATGAAGATGAAGTCAGTGATAGTGAGATAGAAAGAGTTATATTCATGGAAGTATAAGACTCTGAACAAGAATATGAAGACGTCGAAGAAGAAATTGAAGAGGCAGAAGTTGAATATCGAGAGGAATTGTTGAGTGCCATAGAAGTTATCAGAAGAGAAAAGAGGAAAAACAAGAAGCTACAAGCAGAACTAGACAAGAAAGAAGACACTCAAGAATTAGAACAAATGATCACAAATTTGAAGGTTCAAATTGAAGAAGATAAAATAATTGAAGAAACACTCAAAGAATAGCTAGAAGTAAGAGACAAGATCATTGAAAAATCGGAAGTAGAGATTGTCACATTAAGAAAGGATCTTCAAAAGAAAAATATGAAGAACAATTCAAAAGTTTTGAATGACATTATTAACAGTCAAAGGCCTAATCATGACAAGTCCAAACTTGGATACAATCAGATAGAAAAGGGATCAAGCTCCAAAACAACATAACAAGAAACATATCCAAAAAACTATGTAGAAACAATCAAAGGGGATAGGAAGGTCTATAGATAAAATTACAGAGACACTCCTCCACCAAGAAGATTCATATTTCAAAATCAATGACTGATAGAAACATATATGTCTCATAAAGAAGAAGGATTCATAAGAGCACCTCCTTTCAAAAGATATTCAACTCCTATGTATCAAACTATCTTTTTTGGTTTATGTTATGCATGTAATATTTTTGGACATAAAGTTGTGAATTCCAGATCTAACAATAGAAACATAAACAACTTTGACAGTCATACACAAAAGGGTTATCCAAGAAGGCCTAGTGAAACATGGAGAAGAAGTTACAATAGGTTTGAATCATTGAGCACTGAAGTGGAATGCTACAAGTGTAAAAACTTTGGACACATGGCCAAATATTGCAAAATGACAATCCCTCTTAGAAAACCACAACATAACAACAACAATCACAGACAGGAATCTCAGAAAAGGACATGAATGTTGTGGGTGGGAAATCCCTCCTACGGACTAGCACTAACGGTTTTATCATGCATGCAGAAATGACTTAAAGATTCTTAATTTTTACCATCATCCCATGCCTAAACCCCCATTACTCATATGTAAATAAAAGGCTCAAAAGATTAAGTTGATGTACCTTATTTTTCATGTTTGATGTCGATCCCTTTTCACGTTTGGTCATTCTTTGACTGCAACTCTCCTCCCAATGCTGACCTGCATTCACTAAAGACAAACAAAGAAATCGACACGCATTTGATCTATGAACTAACGAGTTAGAGATTTAATCAATCATACAATCAATATTCCAATAATGACAATCTCATATGGCGGGACGGGAAAATCAATTCTTTTATTAACATCACAATGATACCTTACAATGATAAAGTCAGTTACTGCTCCTCGATCTTGATCCTGGGCTCTTCTTCCACTGTCTTCCAACTGCTTTTCTCTATACTTCTATTTTCACAAGGATGGCTAAAGGTTGGGACAAAGGGAATTCTCAATCAGGTATAGTTTCTTTTCTATGATTCTCCTCTTTCAAATGGGACCCCTAACCCTTCTTTTATAGGCTAGAAGAAGCTAGGTATTTGGTTGAGTGATCGTCCATGCATGGCTGAAAGGTTTAGTTAACTTACCCAAAGTTGTGTGTTTCGTCAGCAACTTTCCTTTTTCCGTGCTTTTGTAGGTACACGTGGGTTGTCTTGGATCAGCTAGTGTGTACATGTGTGCAGTAATGGAGTAGGGCACGTGGGTTTTTATAAAAGGGTTTTTTAAGAAGAGTTGTTTAGCAGTGTTTTGGAAAAGAAGGAATCTGAGATGGCTTGATGCCAGGTAAGCATGTCTAGTGCAAACTAGGGTTATAACATATGCCCCCTAATGTGTGAGGTCAGAAGAGCATCTGATGGTCGAAATACATTAACAATCTTCACCGATGTTCCGAACAAGTGAGCCCAGGGACCACAAATCGGGAGGTGTATCAACCAATCAAATACACTGTAGATACATGTCATATAACTATATAAAGTGTATCCACGAGAAATACACAACCTAGTTACATATCGAAATCAAAAAGATATACATGTAGAGTATCCAACTTCTAGAAGTTGATAAGGCCTGATGGTTGGAGATGAGGTCTTCAGAGCTCGAGAAACAACTTCAAAATCTTCAAAACTTGGGTAGGAGTGTAATATGAGTGTACGACTTCACTACCCAGAGGTCTTCGACGGCTCATCGGTCATGGACTAGAGAATCTTGATGATCAGACTGAAGGCTTCATTTATTTCGAACAAAGACTTGATTGGACTTTGAGGATGCTCGGGCATGAGGGAAAGAGACAAACTGCATAGGGGTCAACTCGAGCTTAGAAAACTTCCCTTGGATAATAGCACGACAAAAGATGAGACTCAGGCAGCATGGAATTAACATAAGTTTACGAGGCAAGAGGCAATGCAAACTCTCCATATCTTTGGAAGAATAACCAAACGGAGGAGGACACAACTCATTGTAGCGGGAATAACTTCCTAAGGTCATAATAAATCCCAGGGTTTGATGAACAAATAGACAGATGTGCTTTATCCAAGGGTATACTTTTCCCTTCCTCTTTTTGGGGTATATTTAATTTTTTTTTTGTCTTTTTCAATAATTTTGAAAAAAGAATAAAATAATGTTATGTTACAAAGGAGGGATGAGTGTTTCAAACATACAAGTTCGAGGCGCAAGGACAAGACCGATGTTCAAAGTAAGGACACTTGGGAAAAATCCCTCCTGGGGCCAAAGGTGTCAGGACGCAGAGGCAAAGTGCTATAGGGCTTTCGTATAAGTCATGCTTCAAATGGTTTAGTTGAGAGCAACATGGAGCCGACATTAGACCAGAGATGCAGGTATGAAAATGTGATTAATAAGACACATAATGGTAACGTCCTTCGATGTAAGTTTTACGAGCCCAGAGAAGGTAAGATCGACAGTTTTTCATATTTAGAGAGTCTGAAACAACGTAAAAGGAGACTCTGATGGGGTACATTTTTCGAAGGTAGTCTAGTTGATTCGAAAAAGGGGTAAAATAGCACCGACAAGGTGTCTATTCAAAACCATTTTAACGAGTGTGATAAAGACAAGATTACTCGACAATTTTTTCATTTTTAAGGAGTCTGAAAAAAGATTAACTATGGACTCCGTCAAGAATGTTCTTCTGGACCACTTTAACGAGTGTGAAAGAATAAGGTCACTCGACGATCTTTTCAATTTTAGGGAGTCTGAAAAGAGCTTAACTATGGACTCCGTGGGGGTTCCTTTTTCGTAAATTAAGTCCCTCAGGTTCGAAAAAGGGTTAAAATTATGCTTGAGAACACTCTTCCAGAGATTCGAGGCCTCTAGAGTATACCTTTGTTCGTACAGTTGACCATCTGGACCGAAAAAGGGGTAAACTATTGTTGGATATATGTGACTTCAAATTTCAGTTTAATGAGCGTGAAAGGCCACAAGATCGCTCGACAATCTTTTCATGTTTAGAGGGTCTGAAAAGGGCTTAAAAGAAAACCCGTTATGTTTTGGGAGTCCCATGGGTGAGATCAAGAGTGATAAAGAGTCATGCAAATGAGGCTCAAAACTCGTAATCAGGAAAAACTAAAAGAACTCACGATCCTACAGTCATTAGTCACAGCATGGACACCATAATGCAACTGGGATCTACCTAGGGCATCCATGTCCTGGTAAGCTCTACCACCAAATCACGACACTTCTAAAGAAGCAATGATGGTTCTGTGTCACAACCTCGTGGGATCAATCCTATGGAAAAGGGATAAAGACAAAAAGTAGGGGTGGAAACCTAACTTATATGCTCAAGTTGGTTATCTGAGATTTTTCCCCATGGACCGTCAAAAGTGACCCAAAAATCCAAAAAATGTCCAGATACCCGATCGTAACCTTCCAAAGAAACTCCTGAATCACTCTAAATGGTTTTCAATTCAAAGAAAATGATAAGGGGGGCCAAAAAGTCTATAAATAGAAGCTGGCAGCTCAGTATCACCATTGTTGATTTGGAAATTGACTCTGGAGCAAAAAAAAACCTTTGATAAAAGTGATGATTTCGGGAGCTACAGTGGACGCAACGACCATCCGTTTGGACCAAGTAAGTATAAACTACCTCCTTTTTCTTTTTAATTCTTTATTTATACATTTAATTTGGTTTCTTGGGGGGTGTCGACCTTTAAAAGGTCGGCCCTAGGTCCAAGCGGGTTGTCCTATGAAAGCCCGCATGTACACTCGCTTTGTCTGATGTCAAAGCACGTGTATATGGGACTGTCATCACAACAGCCCGCGTGGACCCTCGCATGAGTGCAAAAAGGTTTAAAAATCAAGGCCTAACCCTTTGAAAATTTTCCCATGTGCAGGATGTATGTGCAATGGAGAGAATGAGAGAATGAAGATATTAGCGCACTAGTTGGGGAAGACCCTAACATTGTGGCGGTGTTAATGCAATGTGGCTTGCTCAATTTTTTTTTCTGTCCTTTCATGAGAGAACAACCTAGGCTACTGAATGACTTGGTTGAATATTGGCACCCTGATGCAGAAGATTTTATGTTAGAGGGGCAGTCACTAGTGCCCACTACAGAGGATATATACTTTTTGACTGGCCTCTCTAGGAGAGGGGAACTAGTCAATTTCCGGACATTTCCTTCGGGGCCTCATAATATATCGAAATTGATAGGACTTTATTGTGAGGCTGGTATAGACTAATCGAGCTTGCAGGTGCCCATAAGAAGGATCACTGATTTATCACTATGGGCGATTGTGTTTCTTATTGGGTTGATGACTGGTTCTGTAGATCTACATCAGGCATCCCATGCATAGATGAGTTGTGCAGTCCAGTGCTTAACTGCACAGATATTTGACTGGAGCACTACACTGCTAGATTGTATGAAGAGGCAACTGACAGATTTCCGGTTGCAGATGCAGAGGAACTTAGGGTTTGGGACAATTCTATGTTGTTTATTTCTTGAAAGAGTTCCTAGTTTTAGTCCTCGAGTGGTGGTACGAGGACATCAGGCCTCTCTTCCTGCGATTTGCAGATGGGAAATGTTGCTGCCACGACAGGGTGGTGGAAGGACCAATGAGTCCTTTGATGATGACTTCTTTGCTTGGTTGTCGTAGTATATCCCAGCCATAGAGGATTATCCTTATGCTAGGATTGATTTCTCGAGAGATCCCAAGATCCCTGTACCTCCAGGCGAGGAGTGAGGCGAGATGTGTAAGTTTGCATCAATTTTTTTTTGAAACATATATAATTTTTATGTTTTTTTTTATATATCATTTTTTATACCAGAGTATTTGACAGATACGTGTCTATTGTGTGCAAATGTGGGACCCTCATGACCTGCGGATTATGTGAGGACCATGCGTCGTCTTTGGCTAGGAGTCGCACCTGTCGCCGCAGGGGGAACAACAACAGTAGGAGAGCTTCCAGCCAGTGAGGCTGACAGCGTTTTGAGATGAGTTGAGCAAAATTTTACCTCGCTCATTCACACCATCCCTATGGCAAACATTGAGGATCTACCACCATCCATGCAACCTCATGTAGTGGGGGCAACACGAACATGGGTCCGACTATTTCGGTGTTTGGAAAACACTGTTGATTATTACAACAGGGCCCACAGGCCCTGACCTTAGTTAGTCTAGACTTTGATAGCTCCACCTGTATATATGTTTTGAGGGCATAAGCCCCATGACTCGTTACTGGTCATGTTTTTTGAGGCTCTTACGTCCACCTATGTACTCTGATGATTATGATATTATATATGGATTTTTATGTCTTTTTGTGTCTTATGGATCATGTTTTCCTTTAAAAATGTATTTACATGTTTATTTGTATGTCTTTTTATATGTGTGCGAGATGCCAGTCTAAAATTTGATTAGCTAGAGTATCTGTAACTTGGTTTAATCTCCTAGGAACATGAAAATATGTAATATAATAAAAACTTCGTTCTAAGAGATGTACCCTAAGGAATTGTTAGTGTAAAGTCAGATCTTGAACATGGTAGACTCTATTTAACTGAGACACAACCAGCTAAGTGTCTAAATAGACTGAGAGATGAGAGATACCAAATGACAGGGCGTCACGAAGCAACTCAATAACTGCACTATACTCGACGACATTGTTTGTGGTGTCACCTAAGCATATACCTCCGGAAGATAATAACTAGCCTCGAGGTGTACCAGATAGCACCATTTTCACACCCAATGAACACCTCTGATTCATTTGACATCTGCCACAGTGACAAAAGATAACATCAAAAACGACACGTCCATAATACTAAAACAAACCATAAAGTAATAGTACAAAGACTATACATATGTTAAAAAAAGTTACCCAAGGTGACCTACCTATGAATAATACTTCTTGAGGTAGAGCCCATTTCTAGGCTCCGCCAAATCATTTCCCTCAAAGTCAACCAGATGATAAGCACCCTTTTTTAGAACCTCTTTTATGATGAAAGGTCCTAACCACATGGGTTTGAATTGTCCTGCCCCCAGGGGGTCCTTATCTTGGTCATAGACCAATACAAGGTCGCCTTCAGATAAAATTCAAGGACGAATGGACCGATCATACTAACCCTTGACTTTTTTTTTATGAACCTCGTTGGCTAGGACCGCATCACGACACTGCTCATTGAGCTGCTCAAGGTGTAATAATCGTTCTTCAAGTGGAGAAGTGTCTGGAAATAACTGTACTACCAATTTTAGGGACAGGATCTGACATTCTATAGGCAAGACTTCTTCCATCCTGCAAACAAGTTGAAAAGGTGAGAAACTGGTTGCAGTATGAACAAACATTCGGTAAGCCCATAATGTCGAGTATAACATCAAATGCCAATTTGACTTGGCTGAGTTGATAGTTCGTTGTAGGATGGTCTTAAGAGATTTATTTACAACTTTCACTTGACCATTTGCTTGGGGGTAGTAGGGTGATGAATTTTCTTGCCACAACCCAATCTTTGATGTTAATTCGGTCATCATTTGGTTCTAAAAGTGACTACCATGGTCAGTGACAATCTCGCTCGGGATGTCGAACCTTGCTATTATTTGGTTAAATAAAAAGAGAGTTGTAGTCTCCCCATCATATTTAAATGTTGGCATAGCTTCGACCCACTTTGTGAATTAGTCTATGGCTACAATGATATAACGGTGCCCCCTTGTTGAAGGAGGATTGCATGTATTGTAATCAATCCGCCACTTGGTGAAGGGACCAACTGTGATGACAGGAAACATGGGAGCGGGATGTGCCCTCATCTTTCGAGAGAAGATCTGACACGAGTGGCACTTCTTGACCGATTCGATACAATCTTTGATTAGTGTCGGCCTGAAGTAACCTGCTCGTAAAATCTTTTGGGTTGTTACCAACCCCGAAAAATGACCGCCACATGCTCTGGTATGGAAATTGTTAGGCACGATAATTGCTTCTTCGTGAGTGAGGCATCGGCACATGATGCAGTCTACACCTCTTCGGTACAACATATCATCGAGTATGAGATAATTCTTATCCTGATGGAATATACATAGATGCTCATCACGAGAAGCAGATGTGGGGCACTTCAAAGTCTGGATATAGACAAGTATATCTCCATACCAGGGATCCAAATATGCGATCAAAAACATATCTCCTCTGATAGGAAACTCTTCGACATAACATCACTTGACTCGATCGAAAGTTCCAAGATGATTTCTGCGAAGACCAGTGACTTTTTGGATTTCGCTGAAACGAAATCTAAGTCAAATTCCTGAAGGACAACTATCGATCTACTAATCTTTCCACCGATGACCCATCGTGTCAACACATATTGAAATGGATTCACAACGGCAATGACAGTGGTCTTGCGAAACAAAACATAATGATGGAATCATTGGATAGCATGGACTGCTACCAACACAAGTTTTTCGATATGAGATTAATTTAGTTCCAGTCCAACCAGGCCTCGACTCAGGTAATAAATAACATATTCTGAGAGTAAATCATCCTCCTGAACTAAGACCATGTCGATGGTTGACTCTGCTGTAGCCAAGTATAATAGGAAGTCTTTGTTATAATTGGGTGGTCAAAGAAGAGGGGTAGTTGTAAGGGTGTGTTTCAACGCATAGAGAGAACATTGAGCTGCATCGTCCCAATGAAAAGGAACGTCCTTCTTCAGCAAGCGCATAAATCCCTTTGTAATCTCGGCATAGTTTGTGATGAAACGCCTTAAAAAGTTTGTCTTGCCCCGAGGACTCTGAAGTTGAAGGATTGTGCATGGGGGAGGCAACTGAACTATTTCCTCAACCTTAAGAGGATTGACCATGATCCCTATTGTTGACACTATGAAACCTAACAAACGTCCCGATGTTACGCAAAAGTTGCATTTGTTTGGATTCAAGTGAATCCGGAAGTAGCGACATCGCTCAAAGATAAGTCGATGGTGTGTGGGATGATTCGTTCTCTTGCGAGATAGAGATGTTAAATAATCTAAATAGGCCTCGACTATATCCTTGAGATCATGGAAACCAAAAGACATGGCCTGCTGGAAGGTAGCTCCAGCATTTTTGAGACCAAAAGTCATCTTACGATAGGAAAATGTACCCCATGGAAATATGAATGCAGTTTTGTGTTGGTCTTCGGGTTTTATTTGTATCTGATTATATCCCGAAAAACCATCCATGAAAGAAAAGGCCTCGCAACCTACACATTCATCAATTATCTGGTCGATGAATGGTGTGGGAAAATTATCTTTTGGAAAGGCCTTGTTCAAATCATGGAAGTCCGTACATACGCGAATCGTGCCCTATTTCTTATTGATCGGCACAGGATTTGACACCCATTGGGTCAAATGGACAGGATAGATAAAACCATCTTTTAGCAGTTTCTCAACTTCAAACTTAATGGTTGCTGCTTTCCTGGGATTAACTGGATGAAACTTCTGTTGAACAGGCTTGGCATTTGGATAAGTTGTGATTTCATGTTCGACTATTTTTGGATCGATTCCTGGCATTTCCTTGTAAGACCAGGCAAAAACATCGCAAAATTATTTAAATAGATCTGTGTAGATTTTAATCTCTTCGGGGGAAAAGTCAACTCCGATGAAAACATTCTCCATGATGTCAGGGGCTCTGGAGATATTAATCAATATAATTTCAGCAATAGTTGCCATATTACCCTTGGCATAAACCTCATGTGTAGCTAAGGGATTAATAGGACAAGACCTATCTCCAGTCATAGTCAAGGTGAATTCTTCTACTTCGATTCTGCTTAACTTTGGGAGGAAGTATGATCTATGATGGAGATCATCCTAGGGTTTTTCTGGACTAGTCCTTGCTTCAATTATTGCTTCATCGGAGGGAAAGACTAAGTCTAATGAATCGGTATCAGCGAGAGAGCCTTGAGCCCAAGTAGGCTCTAGAATCGGATCTAACTCTTGTGCAGTTGTTGGATTTGTGTCAGCTGAAGCTTGTTGGACTAAAGAGTATGCTACTTTGGCTGTGGACAAGGGCATGGACATGCTAGGGTGCCCTGTCCCTTCCATCGTGGTCTATGGGGAAGGAAGTATCCACGGATCGTTGAGGTAAGTCGTGTGAAATGACAAAACTTGGAAAATATCAACCTTATGGTGTTTTGATATGAACTTGACATCGCCTTGAGGGGGCGCGTAATCGAAGGTACCCATCAAATATGGGCAAAAACCAACTCCTATGTTGATGATGCCCGATTGGGGATTATCAATCATTGCGACCGCGGATTCCCCCAATGAAGGGTCGGATCTGGAGAAGGGAAATTGATTAATGCTCACGATCCAGCCCTCGTGTGGAAACAACAAGACCCAAAAAACTATAGCAACCACTGCTTGCATAGCATAATTCCAACTCCTACCTAATAAGAAATTGTAGTCGAGGGATGCGTCGACTAATTCTACCTCGATGCACACGGTCTTCCCTCCTAGTTGCACGGGGAAAGAGGGAATGGGGCCATGTGGTCAGAACAAATGATCGTCGAAAGCAGTGAGAAGAGTAGGTGACAGAGACAAAATGGGCTGGCCAATGGCCTTCCAACATGCCAACGACATGACGCATGTTGAGGTGCCCTCATCAACCACCGTGCGGAAAATGTTTCGAGTAAAATGTTTCGTGGGGTAAGCCACTACTATCTGAAAATCTACGTGATAAGGCAGACAAGGTTTTAAGTCAGTTTTATCCAGCATGATTGTACCCAGATTACAAGTCTCGGTAGATCCTAAAGTGGCTAACAAATATTTCCTCTAGGAAGGGCAGCTTTGGAGGACCTCCAAAGCGGACATCACACAAGTGGTTTGAGACAAATCCTCCACCACAGAATATTTTTGGGCGGCCCTTATGTTTGGGTTGTGAGAAGATTTCTTGAATGCACCTTTTGGGATGCGTGTCATTATTTCACCCAAAGTATTCTTGATCTGGAGAGGAAGAGATGGGATTTCAGCTTCTTTGCCCTTCTCAGAAGTGCTTGGTTTACTGTAGTCATGCACTCTAGCCGATATAAAAGAATCACCTTTCATCATATACACACTCGTGGATGCAGGATTATTCAAAGACGGAGAGGGTCCTTGACCACCCCCTTCCACCCCTGTATAGTCTTGGTTTAGGTTTTTCCCATGTTGAAATGGATTGGTTAACACGAGAGGTTATTGTTGTGTCATAAAATTTTGGGCCTCTGCAAGCCGGGGACATTGGTGGGTCGGGTGGTCTTCCGCGCACAGGTTGCATGGATACCTCGCCTTTTGTTTCTCAGTGTTTCCCCCACCATCATTATTAGTGGGTTTCTTATCCCCCTTACCCTTATTTCATTGTTTTTTCTTTCCTTCAGGCTGTTGGGTGGCCTTTGGATTTGTCGATTGCATGTTGTGTACATCCAACTTTTGGGTAGGGGGAGTAGCTAGAACAGTTGTTTGGTTGGCCGCTGTGTGTTGTATGGACAATTGTTGCAATTGTTTCGTTAGTTGTTCAACGGGCTATGTTTGTGTTGAACCAACAATACCATCGGCATGTGGTCCTGCTCTCTGTATGGTTTTATCAAGTATTGAGCGTGGCGCATCTGGAAAGATCTCATATAATATACCAGACTAAGAGTAGATTAGCTCAAGTTGTTGAGCTCTCATGATGGAATCTTCTTCGGAAAACACTCCTGACATCGCGACGTCTTTGGATAACTGTGGGACCAAAGACTTAAGGAACCACTCAAGCAAAAATGCTGGTGAGACTGGCACCTTAATTAAACTCTTTCGGTGTCTCCATTCTCGGATGTGATCAGAGATATGGTCTGCTTTTGTCTTTTCTAAATTGGCCAGCAATTCTGTGCCAGCGTCGTATCTCACAGGTAATTGGAAATGGTTTAGGAAATCCATTGTCAATTCGCAGAAGGATGAGTATCTTGAGCGGTCGAGCTCAATGTACCATTTTGCGACACTCCCAATGAGAGTACGTTGAAACAATCACAATTGTACGGAGTCATCTTTTAACGAATTAGACGAGCACCAAAGGTGAAAAGTAGTCACATGATCTCCTAGATCTTCATTAGGCTTGGCCTCGAACTTTGGTATGTCCAAAGGCAACTTCATCGGCATAGGGGGCCAACGTGGATCGTGACAGATAGGGTCATTCAACAACCTTGTCAAGTCTGGAAATGCAAGGTTACGAGGAAAGGTAGTTTGGATTGTTGGTGATAAACATGGAAAAAGGGACCTAGAGTTTGACTAGCACCAAGTTGCCAAGAAAATTTTGGTTGTTGGCCTGGGTTCTGGTAAAAACCATGGCCATGAACAGTGTACAAATTCTTCGTGTGAGGAGACATCATCGGTTGATTCCCAAAATAGGATGTAGATGGTTGGGCATGCATTACATTCAGAGGACTTTGGGAAGGGTTCCCCCATGTTGATCCCATGGGAATAGGCATAGCACCCTGTCCGGGGTTCCATTGGTTGTGAAAATAATTTCCCTAGATCAAAATTCCTAACGAGGGAACTGATCCCTGCCAAGAATTCTAAGGTCCTGATGCAGAAGAAGTTCATGTGTTTTCCCCCTGTGCAGGAATAGTACATTGCATAAGAATAGGTTGTCCGTAACTAGGGTTTCCCCCAGTCGAGAAAGAAGCTAACGAGAAAGCGTTGTTACCAAATGCACCAAACAAAGAAAATAGTGTCGAACCTACCGGCATATTATGAGAAAGTGTTCCTTGACTCCCTGCTCCAAATAAACTATGGTGTGTGGGTAGCCCGGCGGATTGTTGGTGGGTGCCACCGATCAAAGGGGATGAAGTAGGTATATGACCTCCCCCATAAGGGAAATCATTAAAAGGAGCTAAAGTACCCCCCATGTGTCCTTGCAGAAGAGCATTAGAGCTCCCTGCCCCCATACCTAAAGTATGTAAAGTGGAGTAGGAAAGTACAGGACTTGTACCTGAGCTAGGCATCTCGTATGAGAGCGGAGGGCCTATCACACTCAGTGTGAAAGGGGCAGTGGATGCCGCCATAGACGGGATTGGACCACTGCTCGAGGTAGAGTCGGTCGAGACCATGGTGGCTCGGACTAGTGACGGTAGGTTAGGAGGTGGAATATCCCCTGTGGTGACAACCGTAGTGGGAATTGAATAATTCCCAGAAGAAGTGGCAGCATTTGTTTCCATTGCTGCATGTGACACTGTCTGGCACTCGTAAGGGTGAATTTGTACGATGATGGGTGCCAAAAGATCAGTGGTTGGAGTTTTGGATGGACCAAGGGATTTTTCTCCAAGGTCTAAAATGGTTGTTTCCTCTGGATGTTGGTCAGGTACAGTTTCCTATGACTCGGTCACTTCAAAAGACCCTTGTTGGTCTAGCTTTCACCTTAGTGGTGGCGGAGGTGGCTCCACTGTAACCGGTGATAGGCCTAGAAGCCTTCGTGACCGGCGGAGCTCATGATCCTCCACTGTGTGAGAAGATCAAAGACACACTAGGGCTTTCAATTTGTTCAAAAAAAAACACACACTAAAAAGGTCCCTCTAAGATAAAACAAGAAAACACTAAACTAGTTGGAAGAACAGTTACAACAACCAACACTAGAGAAACTTACCGGTGCAAGTGCAACTTGAACACGCAAGCACCCTCCAGGTATACTTTGTAAAGAGTGGCCCGATGTCTATTATAGGTACCACGGTATACCCTTGCAATCACTTGTGTATGTCTCTAAAAAATATAGGCAACTAGGTTTCCAGCACGTGAACAGTCACCAGGTGGGTACAGTCGACAGTCGGGTAGACCACAATGAGTAGGGTATTGAGCCTGAAACCTATCAAGGGTATCGAAGGCAAGTGGTCCGAAAGACAACTGAGGACCTTGAATGTATTCGAGACCCACGAAGCTCTGTGGCAAATGAAATCGACGAAATCCCGAGACAAGCCCTCTATATGTGTTCTCCACTACGATTGGTCCAGCTTTGAAGGGGTTATCTCTGCTACCTTTCCGCACGCGACCTCATGTTTATCCCCTATGTTAGAGGGGGGTCCCAGATAACTTTCACGATACTGGACTTTGACACTCCCTAACTCAGACTCCAATGTTTGATTTAATGGCCTTGAAGAGTTTCCTCTCCAACCTAATTCAAGGCCCTAACCCTAAACTAGTTGGTTGACCCTACAAACATAAAAAGTCTAATGAATTTTAGATTTATTGTTAATTTTTATGGCTTGTCTTAAGTCAAAGGTTATGAAAGTGAAACTAGTGATGTTTGAAAGATGAAAGAAAAATAAACAGAAAGATGGAAACAAAATAACTTCTTCTGGACTCAAATCTTAAACAACTTTTCAAACTAAAAAATTTCTAAAATATTTGAACAACAAACTCAAAGAAGGATTTCACTCAACTACGATCTACTTATGATCTAAGTAAACCGTCAAGAACTTATGAAAGCAAAGACTTTTCCTGGTTACTAATGCAAACCAACACTATTTAACCAAACAAAGAAAAAAATTTTTTTTTTTTTATTTGAATGCTCACAAAGCAAAAAGGAAAAATATCAACAAGTAAAGACCAAGAAAACTTGTGGCCTAAGTGCAGATCGCAAAGAGTCATTTTTAAAATAACACACAAGAAAATTAAAACTGGACTCTCACACTTGTCTAAAAACCCTAGAAAAAGAAAATTTTGAGAAAAAACTTCTTAATGAAAAAGGAAGCTATTGTTGTGATCAAACCTAAGTTACTGACCACTTATGACAAGGACCCAAAAACCTGAGAGGTATAATTCTTGACAAAGGAAAGGATGACTGCCTCACCTTAAACAAAACTTTTCTCCACAGGCACGCTGTTGACAGTTCAACAGCAAGCGTGTGCACGCGAGCTATGTATAGTCAGGGCACGTGTACACATGTGCAGACCTTATACAGGCCGCATGTACTTATGAAACTCTAAAAAATTAAAGGACAAGCAATCAAGCCCAGGCAGAGACTACTAGTACTGAGAACCATAATCTCTTGAAGACTCAGACACTTACTTTGACAACAAAAAGAAAACAATTCAAGGAAAACTTCATAGAACAAACCAATCTAAGGTGAAACCTAAGATATAGACTGCAAACAATAAAGACTAGAATGAGTTCCAGAAAACCCCTGAGAAGGATTATTTCTGACAGGGGAGAGGATGACTGCCTCTCTAAAAGAAATTTTCTAAAATCATACGCGCGACTTACACTTCCTCAGCTAACGTGTACATGTGGGCTGTGGGAAGGTAGGGCGCGGGTACATGCGTGCAGACCTTATACAGGCCGCGTGTACCTCTGTGGGTATTGAAAAAAAAATGCAGTCAAGCGAAGAAACAGAGATAATTGGTATGGAAGACCAAAATCTTTGTTATCTTAGACTTTTGCAAAAACTTTAAAAACAAGGAATGGAACCAGTTCTTAAAAATAGCTAAGAAAAAATATTCCCAGAAACCCTAGAGATCCCTAGTATGGTCGCCAATTCTATTATGGGTGGGAAATCCCTCCTATGGACTAGCACTAACGGTTTTATCATGCATGCATAAATGACCTAAATATTATTACTTTTTACCATCATCCCATGCCTAAACCCCCATTACTCATATGTAAATACAAGGCTCAAGAGATTAAGTTGATGTACCTTATTTTTTATGTTTGATGTCGATCCCTTTTCATGTTTGGTCATTCTTTGACTGCAACTCTCCTCCCAATGCTTACTTGCATTCACTAAAGACAAACAAATAACTCCACATGCATTTGATCTATGAACTAATGGGTTAGATATTTAATCAATCATACAATCAATATTCCAATAATGACAATCTCATATGGCAGGATGAGAAAAAAAATTATTTTATTAAATTCACAATGATACCTTACAATGATAAAGTCAGCTACTGCTCCTCGATCTTGATCCTAGGCTCTTCTTCCACTATCTTCCAACTGCTTATCTCTATACTTCTCTTTGCACAAGGATGGCTAAAGGTTGGGACAAAGGGAATTCTCAATTGGGTATAGTTTATTTTCTATGATTCTCCTCTTTCAAATGGGACCCCTAACAATTATTTTATAGGCTAGAAGAAGCTAGGTATTTGGTTGAGTGACTGGCCATGCATGGTCGAAAGGTTTAGTTAACTTACCCAAATTTGTGTGTTCCGTCAACAACTTTCCTTTTTTCGTGCTTTTGTAGGTACACGCGGGCTATCTTGGGTCAGCTAGCGTGTACATGCGTGCAGTAATGGAGTAGGGCATGTGGATTTTTATAAAAGGGGTTTTTATGAAGAGTTGCTCAACAGTGTTTTGGAAAAGAAGGAATCTGAGATGGCCTGATGCCGTGTAAGCATGTCTGGTGAAAATTAGGGTTATAACAATGGATAAGAAAGCAGAATCAGGCACAGTCGCTCTACAATCTATGCAGAAGAAACGTGGTTGGTATTTTGACAGTGGTTGTTCAAAACACATAACAGGTGATAGAGACAGGTTTCTTACATTAAGAAAGGAAAGAGATGGATCAGTCTCCTTCAAAAATGATGATTCAACTAAAATCATTAGAAAAGGCACAATCAGAATTGGGAACAAGAATACAAAGGAAGAAAATGTTCTACTACTAGAAGATATGAAACATAATCTTCTAAGTGTGAGTCAAATGTGTTACCAAGGTCATAAAGTTACTTTCGATTCAAAAAAGTGCGAGATAAGAAAAGAAGGTTCAGGAAAATTGATTACTACAGCTGCGAGAACTTCAAGCAACATATATGTGTTAAGTGAAATTGGAAATGAAAAGTTTTTTCTAGGAAAGGAAGATAAAAGTTGGCTATGGCACAGAAGAATGGGTCACATACATTTTGATAACCTTGTCAAAGTCAAAAAAAGAGAAGTAGTTGGAGAAATGCCCAAGATCATGAAACCAACCAACACTTTATGCAAGCATTGTCAACAAGGAAAGAAAACAAAAACCAGGTTTAAATCAAAGGAATATTCAATGACAAGACCACTCGAAATTGTGCATACTGATCTAGTTGGACCAACTACAGCAAAGGGTTTAAAATAAGTCATGGAATAAAACAGAAATTCTTCGTTGTTAGGACACCTCAACAGAATGGAGTTGTTGAAAGAAAGAACATGTTGAGATTCAACAAGAAGATCCTAGTGAAAATTATGCACCTACACTAGGATGGAGCCTCAGGCTATTTTTAGGTGGAATTCTATTTTTAGATGATGAGAAAATTCTATTTATAGATGATGTCTATTTATAGATGGTGAGAAAATTTTATTTATAGATGTATGTCGACTATTATTATCCCTTAATAATAGTTGGACAATAAATATTAATCTATTCTCAATGAGCACTTGGAAATAGTTAACTGAAGTGGAAAATTAGTTAGCTATAGAAAATTCAAGTTCAAAGGTTGGTTGGTGGGACATGCAAGTCGAATTAGTTGTAACTGAGTGATTCGAAGTTGTAACAGAGTTAGATGTGTAGTTATGTGAGTTGTGAAGTAGTTTAACTTAGTTGAGTTAAGATTAGTTGTACTAGTTGTAATTGAACTTACACTAGTGAGAGATTAGTGAATTAATTATAAATTAATTCACAATCAGTGATTTTACATGCAACTGAATGTTTACCACTATTAACTACATACATGTTAGATCCAGTGGAGACCCAGTTGAGATAACAGGTGAAAGGGACAGTTTGACTATCAGTTGTGACATTAGTGAGTGCACTCATGCAACCACACACACATTAGATGTGCCCATGAGGAATGTGCATCCCAGGCAAGAGGAATTCATTCATTGCAGGGATTTCCATCAGCAAGGATTGTGTAGAGGAGGCAGGTTGTCTGGAGGCAGTAAATTGGCACATGCATTTGCCAATTTTTGTATGACAGTGTGAGACGATTGTATATTGTACTGAGAGATCTTGGATTAGATTTTTGTATGAGATTGTTTCATGATCCATGATATATACATAATATATGATAGTGGGGATTTTAGCTTTATGATTTCCCCGTAAAACATATGTGTTATGTGTGATTGATCTTTATTCTTGATATTGCAATTGGCGATCATGTTTTAAATTCTGCAAGAATATTTGTAGAAGCGATTATGTATTTAACAGTGGCATAAAAATTTTAGATCAAGAGAATCCATGCAATACATTATTTGTATTAAAATTTATACATGGTATCAGAGCGCAGAAGATTGTAGACGCTGAGTTTGTGATTGGATAGAATTTGAATTTGCAGAAAGACTTTCTTCGTGCTACAACGGATTCAAGATCGAAATGGCTTTTAATGGCTTGAGGTTAGAGTATGCACTCGAGGGAATCTCGCACTACATTGCTTGGAAGGGCAGGATGGAGGCATTAATCGAAGACAATGGCTTGAAGAAATTCATTGAAAAGGATGTTCCTAAGCCATATGCTGCAGACACTGCAAATCTTGATGCATGGCAAAAGAAAGTGGAAAAGGCGAGGAGGATCCTATTGGAGGGAGTATGAGACCACATTGTCTCAAACCTCTATGGGAAATCCACACCATATGCAATGTGGAAGGATTTGACGGATCTATTCCAAAACAGTAGCGACCATAGGAAATTGGTGCTCAGAGATAAACTCAGGAAGATCAAGATGGAGAAGGGTGACTCCATTTCAAAATATATCATGAAGTTTGTCCAATGTTGGGATGAGATAAGGAGTGTGGGAATAACAGGTTTTGATGATGATTTGGTGAGATTTTCTCTCCTAGGACTTCCCAAGAATTAACACAGTTATCAAGACTCTGTCAATGGAAGGGAAAATTTGCCAGATTGGGAACGACTATGGTCGAATCTAGTGCAGGAAGAGTTCATGCAGAACACCAAAGATGGCTCTTCATCAAAGAATGATGATGAAGAGGATTTTTCTTTGGCTGCCAAGGCAAGGAAAGGGAAGGGGAAAAAATTTCATTCAAAATCTGAGTCTAAAGGAAAGAAGATGGATTTTTCCAAAGTGAAGTGTTTTTACTGTCACGAACATGGGCATATCGCTAGTAACTGTCCGCAGAAGAAGAAGAACAAGAAGGATGGTGGAGTTGTAGCTGGTGAGGCCCTTGCCTCAAAATTTGAGCTTGACTTCTCCTTGATCGCATGCATGGTGTCAAGTGCATTGGGATTGGTGTGGTATTTGGACAATGGCGCTTCCTTCCACATGACGGGAGATAAGGATATTTTCAATGACTTGGAGGAGAGAGATATCAAAATGCATATAGATATGGGTGATGATGGATGATACAGTGAAACTGGCATTGGTACCATTACCTTTCAAAGGGATCTAGGTAAACCATTTCAATTGAAATATTTTATGCATGTTCCATGTCTGAAGAAAAACTTGATCTCAGTAGCAATGTTGGAGGACAGAGGCTATGACGTTGTTTTCAGCGATGGAAAAGATTTCCTACGACATAAAACAATGGGTCAAGTCAAGAATATAGGGATTGGGATTCAAGTTAAGAATCTCTACAAGCTGGAGGTAGATGGTTGCACTGCCATGATGGGCAAGGAAGAAAACGCGGTGAGCCGAGATGGGGGTGGATTATGGCACAGGTGATTGGGTCATCTTCATCATGGAGCCTTGAAAATCATGCAACAAATATCTATTGGGATTCCAATGGGACCACTTACTCAGTTAGATCAGTGCAAGGATTGGACCATGGGGGAGTATGTAAATTCCACCTTTCATAAAAAGGAGAACCATTTTTCGGTGATCCTAGAGAGAATTCACACACACGTGTGTGGACCATTCTCGGTTGCTTCAACAGCAAAACATAATTATTATGTTATTTTGGTTGATGACTTTTCTCATAAATGATGGATCTTTATCATGTAGAATAAGGATAAAATATTCTCAAAGTTCTATGAGTTTAAAGCATTGGTGTAGAAAGAGTCAGGGAAGCAAGTGAAGGCTCTGAGGAGTGATAATGGTGGAGAATACATATCTAACAAATTCAAACACTTCTACAGCAAAGAACAAATTCGAAGAGAACTCATAGCGCCTCATAACCCACAGCAAAATGGGGTCGTGGAGAGGAAGAACATAACGATCATGGGTGCAGCACGAGCGATGTTGCATGATCAGAGCCTACCAATGCATTTGTGGGTGGAAGCATGCAACATTGTGGTTTATGTGCAAACTCGTTGTCCTCATAGAGTACTTGGCATGAGTACATGTGAAGAAGCTTTCACTGGTAAGAAACCTAATGTTTCTCATTTTAAGATTTTTGGCTCATCTGTTTATGTGCATGTGACCAAGAACACTAGGAAGAAGTTGGAGCTGACTACTGAAGTTGGGATATTTGTGGGGTACACAGAAACACCCCATAATTATCGTGTGTATTTTCCTAACAGTAAGATGAGTGTTATGCGACTGGATATAAATTTCGATGAGGGGAAAGCCATGCGGTTGTCGCTTGAGAGGGAGATAGACTTGCATGCAGAGGAGGAACTGTTGGTTCCCAAAGATGAGTCTCAAGATGTGGATCAATGACATGAGGAGGATCATGGAGTGGCGGAAGCCACTCATGCATAGCCATCCATCAAAAATGGCAGAAAGTGCACCACGAAAGATGATAGATTGAGACTAGATGCTGCACAGAATGAAGGAGCCCCTACTTCACAGCACAGATAGAGACAGTCTCCTGATTGATTTACTGGATACATGGCTCTCATGAGAAAATGTATTGTGACTAAACCATCTTCCTTTCAGGAAGCAGTGCAGGATCCCACTTGGGTTGATGCAATGGTGGAGGAGTATGACTCCATTATCAAAAATAGTGCATAGGAAATTTTCCCAAGACCGGTCGACAAATCAATGGTAGGTTCGAGATGGATCTACGAGGTAAAGAAAGTTGTTGATGGGAGTATTGAGAAATACAAGGCAAGATTTGTGGCCTGAGGATTCTCACAGATTGAGGGGATAGATTATGATGAGACCTTTGCACCTGTCACAAGGTACTCTTCCATGAGATCCATCTTTGCACTCTCAACGCAGAGGGGCTGGCGCATTCATCAGATGGATGTAAAAACTATGTTTCTCAATGGGATCATTGAGGAAGAGGTGTACACAGAGAAACCTGAAGGATTTGAGATCTTCAGCTGTGAGTCGCATGTGTTCCAACTCAAAAGAACATTGTATGGGATGAAGCAAGAACCTCATGCTTGGTACACTCAGATAGACAACTATTTCACCAGATTGGGCTTCACTAAAAGTGAAGAAGATGTAAACCTATACCAAATTGTGGTGGAGGGTAAGATTTTAATCATTGTTCTTTATGTTTATGATTTAATACTAACTGGTGATGAGCAATTGATACACTCATGCAAAGAGGACCTTGCAAAGGAGTTCGCGATGAAGGATATGGGCCTCCTTCATTATTTCCTTGGATTGGAAATATGGGAGTGAGATGGTGAATGTTTTGTGTCTCAAGGCAAGTATGCAAGGGAGATACTGGGTAAGTTTCACATGGAGGGAAAAAAACCCATGGATACTCCTCTTCCAGGAAACTGGAAGAAAGAGGATCCTACTTCGGGAGAGGTAGTGGATGCTATTATCTATCGAAAGTTAGTGGGTTCGCTAATGTTTCTCGTGAACACGAGATCAAACATTTTCTATGCGGTTAACCAGCTGAGTCAAGCAATTTTTAATCCTACCAAGCTCTTTTGGAAGGCGGGTAAGCATGTCCTGAGATACCTAAGGGGCACATCTGAGTATGGCTTATGGTATAGAAAGATGGATGAGGTGAAGTTGCATGGCTTCATGAATGCAGATTGGGTGGGAAGCCCAATGGACAGAAAGATCACATCAGGGGGGATCTTTAGTATAGGATCTACAATTGTTTCTTGGTACAGCAGGAAACAAAGATCCGTGGAACTCAGTTCAGCGGAAGTGGAATACATGGAAGTGAGTCAAGATGAATGTGAGGCTAACTAGATGAGAAAGATATTGGTTGGTTTGTTTGGTTCTCATTTAGATCCGAAAGTGATTCATTTTGATAATCAGAGTTGCATTAAACTCTCGATTAATCCTGTGTTTCATGATATATCTAAGCATATAGATATCTGGTATCATCATATCAGATATTGTGTGCAATAGAAGATCATGTTGCTTCAATACATTCCTACGGAAGATCGGGATGTAGACATTTTGATGAAGGTGCTCACCAGGAGAAAATTTGAATACCATAGAGATAGGATCAGGGTGAAGGATAATCCCTTTCTTGTTGAGAGGGAGTGTTGAGATTCAACAAGAAAATCCTAGTGAAAATTATGATCCTACACTAGGATGGAGCCTCAGGTTATTTTTAGGTGGAAGTCTATTTTTAGATGATGAGCAAATTCTATTTATAGATGTTGTCTATTTATAGATGGTGAGCAAATTCTATTTATAGATGTATGTCGACTATTATTATCCCTTAATAATAGTTGGACAATAAATATTAATCTATTCTCAATGAGCACTTGGAAATAGTTAACTGAATTGGCAAATCAGTTAGCTATAGGAAATTTGAGTTCAAAGGTTGGTTGGTGGGACATGTAAGTCGAATTAGTTGTAACTGAGTGATTCGAAGTTGTAACAGAGTTGGATGTGTAGTTATGTGAGTTGTGAAGTAGTTTAACTCAGTTAAGTGAGTTAAGCTCAGTTGTACTAGTTGTAACTGAACTTACACTAGTGAGAGAT
>ML778925.1:166047-191714 GCA_009831015.1 Picea engelmannii | reverse complement strand
AAGATTTACCACTGTTAACTACATGCATGTCAGATCTAGTGGAGACCCAGTTGAGATAACAGGTGAAAGGGACAGTTTGACTATCAGTTGTGACATTAGTGAGTGCACTCATGCAACCACACACACATTGGATGTGCGCATGAGGAATGTGCATCCTAGGAAAGAGGAATTCATTCATTGTAGGGATTTCCATCAGCAGGGATTGAGTAGAGGAGGCAGGTTGTCTAGAGGCAGTAAATTGGCACATGCATTTGCCAATTTTTGTATGACAGTGTGAAACGATTGTATATTGTATTGAGATCTCTTGGATTAGAGTTTTGTATGAGATTGTTTCATGATCCATGATATATACATAATATATGATAGTGGGATTTTTAGCTTTATTCTTTCCCTGTAAAACATATGTGTTATGTGTGATTGATCTTTCTTCTTGATATTGCAATTGGCGATCGTGTTTTAAATTCCACAAGAATATTTGTAGAAGTGATTATGTATTTAACAGTCGCATATGATTGTTAGATTAGGAGAATCCAGGAAATACATAATTTGTATTCAAATTTCTACAGAACATGAAAGTACAGGAAATGGCTTGAACAATGCTGATGGATTCCAAATTGACAGATATTTTTTGGACACAGGCAGTGCATAAAACAGTTCACATTCAAAACAGATTAATGCTCAGAAACAACACTGACAAAATTCCCTATGAGCTATGGAAAGGAAGACCAGCAAATGTGAAGCACTGCAGTGTTTTTGGAAGCAAATGCTACATCAAAAGAGAAGATGGAAAAATGGGAAATGTTTACTCTCATGTGGACAAAGGAGTACTTGTTGGTTACTCAAGTGCAAGGAAAGCATACAAGTGTTACAACCTGATATTGAACAAAGTTGTGGAAAGAATCAACGTAACAATTGATGAAATGGGTAGACAAGAATTAAAGGAAGAAGAAAATGAATCAATGGAACAACTTTACGAAGAAGAAACAAAAGATGAAAAAAAAGGGGAAGATGAAGAGGATCTGACAGAAGCAGAAGAGCAAGTTCAGCAAGTTCCTCCAAAGACACCTAACATACAAGTAAAGAATAATCATCCTTCAAATCATATTATCGTAAACAAAGATGTAGGAGTTGAGACTAGAAGAAGAATGCGTTCACCAGAAAAAACACACCTAGGACTCACATATAAAATTGAACCAACCTGTTTTGAAGAGGCCAGCAAGGATGAATTTTGAAATAAGTCCATGGATGAAGAATTGGATCAAATAGAGAAAAATGACACTTGGGAATTGGTTCCAAGACCAAAGGATAAGAATGTGATCGACACAAAGTGGGTATATAGCAATAAATTGAATGAATATGGACAGGTTACAAGGAACAAAGCTAGATTGGTATGTAAAGGATATGCACAGGTTGAAGGAATCGACTTTGAAGAGATATTTTCCCCAGTTGCCAGAATGGAAGAAATCTGATTTCTTTTAGCTTATGCATGCTCCAAAAATATTAAAGTGTATCATATGGACATAAAATCATATTTTATGAATGGGGAACTTGAAGAAGAAGTCTACATTGAAAAACCAGAAGGATTTCAGTTGTCAAAGAACATAGATTATGTGTGTAAATTAAGGAAGGCCTTGTATGGTTTAAAACAAGATCCTAGAGCATGGTACTCTATACTGGATAAATATCTACAGCAGGAGGTTTCAGAAAACAAAGTGCAGACATCAACCTCTACATCAAGGTAAATCAAGATAGTATTTTATTAATTGAATTTTATGTTGATGATATTATTTTTGGTAGTGATGATGACAAGTTAAGCCAGAAATTTGCAAAGGATATGCAGAATGAATTTGAATTGTCATTACTTGGAGAACTATCCTTCTTTCTGGGACTTCAGATACGTCAAAGAAACCAAGGAATTTTTATTTCTCAAACCAAGTATATCAGAGAAATTCTAAAGAGGTTTGGAATGGAAGATTTCAATCCAGTTATCACTCCCATGCAAACCAGTTGCAAGTTGAGAAAAGATGATGATTCAAAGTTTACATATCAGAGGAAATACAGGTCAATGATTGGTAGACTACTATATTTGATAGCATCCAGACCAGATGTAATGCAGGCAGTTGGACATGTGCCATGATTTCAAGCAGCACTAAAGGAATCACATGTATTAGCAGTGAAGAGGATTTTCAGATATCTCAAAGGAACAGAAGAGTTTGTATTATGGTATACAAAAGGAAATGATATATCACATATTGCCTACATAGATGCAGATTGGGAAAGTTGTATTGATGACCAACAAAGCACCAGTGGAGAAAATTTCTACTTCTGTGAGTGTTTAGTATCATGGTTAAGCAAGAAACAATCATCAATATATTTATCTACAGCCAAGGCAGAGTATATTGCAGTAGCATCATGTTGTACATAGGTTCTTTGGATGAAACAAACTCTGACAGATATACAGGTTGAGTATGATGAGCCCATTCCAATCTATTGTGATAATACAAGAGCCATCAATATCTCAAAGAACCCAGTGATGCACTCCAAGACGAAGCACATTCCAATCAAGTATCACTTTCTACGGGAACATGTTGCATAAAAGAACATCAGATTTGAGTATGTGGGCACAAAATAACAAGTGGAAGACATCTTTACAAAACCACTTCCAAGGGAAGACTTTGAGTATCTTCACCACAGACTCAGAGTTATTTCTACTCCAAAATGAATGCTTTTGAATTCTTATCTTATATGTGTTAGATGTACACGAGGAAGCACTATAAAGCAGACAGTTCAATTAGGGGGAGCAGCCCTAGATGGAAATATACCTTTGCCATTGATGAAAAAGGGGGAGATATTTATCAGATTCAAAGGACAGAGGCATGATTCCAAGGGGAGCAATGGTCATAGAGATGCAGAGGACAAAGGCATGATTCTAGGGGGAGAAATGGTCATGGATATGCAGAGGACAAAGGCATGGTTTTAGGGGGGGCATGAGTGATATGACTTTAGTATTGCATGAGATGATTTTATTATTTCATCAGAGTGTTTCCATCAATGCCAAAGCGGGAGATTGTTGATTAAGGTTGGTTGTCATTGATGTCAACCCTTGAAGAAAGTCCGGTAGCAAATTCCGGTAGCACAAAGGTTTGGGTAATGGACCAAAGTTTGTTTGATGTAAAGATGACTCATTATTGTCTTGTCATAGTTGATAAGAAGTACAAATGGATGAAGTCCAAAGTGGTCCCCTCATGATGAAATCCCTCACGGGAAGATGCTTTGCAGATTGAGTTATCCTAGAAGTATGATTAGAGAACCCATGCTTAATTATGGAATACGAAGATGAAGGTCAGTGAATTTGTAAATGAAACTACCCTAGATGTATAATTCTTGTCATGTCATTTCTGGTGGTATGTGGAATGTCACATAATTCCTCGCGGTTAGAGATTTATGGCCATGTGAAGTTGAAGGACCCTCATGAGTCATATAGAAGCCCCAAAAAGTCAAATTGTTTGCAAAATAAATTATTTAAATAATAAAGTTAATGGAGAAGTCCCTAAAATAAGGAAAGTGGGATGCTACATGAAAGTATAAATAAGAGGAAAGTCTCTCTCATTTAATTACACTTGAACACATTGAATATATTTTGTTGTGTAAGGCTTATTGCAAGTACTCATTGATACATCTAAAGTTGCGAAAGTCTAAGGTAGTACGAAGGGTTAACAGAGAAAATTTTGGAATTACAACGAATACAAAAAAAAACCTTGTTTTGGAGGCGTACTTGGGCTGACAGTTTATTAGGGTGCGTACATACTGAGGTGTATGTGGTCTGATAGTGTATTAGGGTGCATACGTACATGGGCTGGCAGTGTATCAAATCCATGAAAAATTGAAGAGATGAAGATCCAGAGGTTCTAGATTCTGAGATCAAGATCCCAGGAAGGTCTACAGTTCTTATATACATCAAATCTATCCATTGGTTCAAAAGGCGTGTCTTATTTCTATGAATAGTTGGATTTTGATGTATGCATGAGAAATGGTTATGGAGATTTGAGAATTCTCCCTAGAGAGACTAGTGGTTGCATGGGAACTTATGTATAAGTCATAACTACAAAAATACAGTGCTGGTATAATTTATCATTGATACATCTTGTTAGAGTTGTGGCACATCTTGTATTTCTTGGCATATAGCAAAGGGTTTTTATGGTACATGGTTGAGAGATTCTATTTGTAAAGTGGTTGATGTATTAAGAGGTTGAAGACCAGATAGGGTTTGATTTCTGGATCATGTGAGGGATATTATACTTGTTTATGATTACACACATTTATATGGAAAATGACTAGAGAGTTATATAGAGATTTTAGGTAAAGAGGATGCGAGCACGGGGTATAGATACAGTCTAGATACAGTGACAGGTTACAAATCTATGTGAAAGAAGTTACAGAGGCTCGGAAGTTTTTCAAGAGAAAGGAAACCCTAGTTTTCAAAAGGCATACGCAGGTTGCATAACAATTTGGTTGCGTACATACACAAGATGCATAACAGTTAGGGCACGTACATACGCGTGATGCATCACTACAGGTCGCGTACTTGTTGTATTTTTTTATACATGTTCAGTACAGGTACAAATTGATTACAGGGCAGTTGTACATGTTGGATGCAGGTCAGTGGTACAGGTTGATACAGTTGTACAATGGTATATCTCATAGTGATAGTGTGACAATGGTTTCATAATTCTACCTCTACGTCAGGGAAGGTAGATGGAGCAAGGATAGGTGGTTGTAGCCACCTTTCATTTGTAGCCAAAGAACTTAAGGGGTTGTATCCTCCTTTTGGTTGTATCCAAAGAATTGGGGAGTTGGAGCTTCCCTCAGGTTGTAGCCTGAGAAACTATGAGGTTAGAGCCTCCTTCCAGTTGCAATTGGAAAACAAAGGAAGTTGGTTCTTCCAATGAATGCAATTCTTCAAGACATATAAGAAAAATCATTTTGTTGTTTTCTCTCACTTTGGGTTTCCACGTAAAACACCAGTACTGTGTATGTTTATGATTGTTCATTTGTTCATTTCTTATTTACTCTGCAGTTATTGGATGATAATGCTACATTGGTATAACACTTGGATTATATGGTTAAAAAGGATTAGATTGATTTACTACTGATTCAGCCCCCCTCTCAGTAATCCAACATCTTTTTGGCATGAAAATCAAATCATTTTATAACATGGACCACCACATTTATCTAAGTTCAGTTCTAAATTTAAGCATAGAGATGGATATTACAAAGGAAGCCCTGATCTTCTGACTATTCTTAGAATAAGTAGGGTACCCAAATGTGGTGAACAAAATAGCAGACTCTTCATATCTTGTCCTTAAATCGCGGTGGGAGGAGGTCATCATGGCATGTCTTGTTGGCATGAAAATAAAATCATTTTGTAACATGGACCACCACCTTTCTCTAAGTTTAGTTATAAATTTAATCATAGATCCAGATCTTGCATAACAATCCCTGGTCTTCTGGCTATTCTTGGAAGAAGTAGGGTACCTAAATGTGGTGAAAAAATAATAGAATATTCATATCTTGTCCCTAAATCACAGTGGGAGGAGTCCATCCCCCTTGAAAGAACATTGATGCCATTGGGAAACCAACACACCCCTAGATCTAAAAATTATATCCCTAGACCCTTTCCTTGTGGAATACTTACACGTCAGCTGAGAAATTTAAAGGAACAATTATCCACATCACATGATTTAAATCACATTTAGTCTAGAAGTAGAAATCCTCGTGCAACCTTCTTATTCCCTAATCAAACTAAATATTCCATGTCCGTCTATAACATATCGGGTATGATGCCTCAGATGTCTATGGGATGAAGCAGCGGATATCCTTCCATTCAATATGGAATAACTACTTTTCCTATTAATGAAAAACCTATATAATTAAGGACAACATCATTGTTGACTCCAAGGCATGTCACTCAAAGGTCAAGGATCTACATACATTCATGTAGATACAATCCCAATAAGGATAGTCCCAAGTTATCATTTTTCAATGATAGTGAAGAAGCACCTAGCACTCCAAAGGTAGATGCCATGTTCACCTCAAGAGAAAACATGATCACCCCAAGAGAAAACTCAAGGGAACTTTTTATTCGACAGACTGATCAATCTCATGCCTTTGTTGTTGTTGGAACACATATAAATTTCTGAACTTTAGTCTTTAAATAAATTATGTTTCCATTTTAAATAAAATAACGCATGCTTGATTCTCGTCGTTAATGAAGTCTTCCATCAAATAAAATGATCCTAATCTCTTAGAAGTTATGGAGTCACCTACTCGTTAAAGAGTCAAATCTCTATAGAATACTTCAGAATTTTGGGTTTTGGAGTATCACGCTTCAGATGTGTTAACATGCCTCACCTTCAAAGTCCTGATACGTGAAAGCCCAAAATATCTTAAGCGTTAAACCGGGTTAATTAACGATTAAAAATGATTAATGATTAATTAATCACATCGCGATTTCCCATTTCAAGGATCCTACCTCGAGCGACTTTCAATATCCCGAGATCCAAAACCCCAAAACATTTGAGGTTAAACATGATTATTTAAAAGGATTAAACATGATTAAAATTAATTAATCACATCACGATTTCACGTTTCGGAAATTATGTCTTGAACTGTTATAGGATGTCCTGAGATCTGAAATTCTGAAATTTACTTAACGATAAGTGCAATTAACTAATACATTAATGACGATTATCTTGTGATTTATCTTTCACTGAATCATAACGCGGATAAATTCAAATTTCATCCATGCTTTTCCTGATCATAAACTGCCAGACGTTAATGACATTAATAATCGATCTATGGAAATCATTTCGAATAAGATCTCGGAACACTGCATAAATATTTTTCATTAAGGAATGTAAATACATTGTCAGTGAAGGTATGCATAAATTGATACTCTTAAGGCGAAAAGGATATTGAAATTGAACTCTATTTTTGTTTTCACATAACAACAAACTTAGCAAGATAATAAGTTTGTGCATTTGTTGTGACAGGTAACATTATGTTGGGTTTAATACTATCATGGCTCCACGAAAAATAGTTGAAGGGACTGGTGAAAGTTCGAGCCGGAACACAAATGTATTTTCCGACACTTCACCCAGAAGCATAGAAACCATTAAATCCTGGATGCAGCTATTTAGTATTCTACAGTATGAATTGGTCAACTTCCCAGACGAATCAGGTGATGAGGAAACAGAGACCGTGGCTACCAAATACAAAATGGTTGCCCAATCAAAGCTACATAAGATAGAAATGAGGCATAGCCTCCTACCTTACAATGATATGATTGGATGGGCGCTAGAAAACGTTGATATCCCGACCAGGACCATATTCAATTCACAAAAGGCCATAGTTGGGTCTTTCCAGTGAGAACATTTACAGGTAATGTACAAATTGTCCCTAGCACCCAATTTCATTTACAATGCCAACTTCCTAATGGACTTTGGCAATAAGGAATGCACCCAATATGGAAGAAACCTGACCGACTTAATTAAGGATTGGTGCTCTCGCCCTGAGAATTTTAGAGCTGACTCCCATGGTGTATACGCAGTTTCCACACTAGAGCCTCATATGATGTATGTAGCAATGATGATGTGTAGACTCTATGTGAGGGAAAACACAACCCATTTCTCGTTACCATGGGTGCCTATTATGCAGACAGTAGCAGACGAGTATTCTTTTGATTGGGCCAAGATGTTGTGAGACAATTTGGTTAGGGAGATTACAGAATATCAATCACTGAAAGCCAAGGGGAAAACTACCCCATTTTTAATGTCATATTACATCATGGACATCGTCTATTTTATGACACCTTTTCCTCTGATGGGATGGAAATGGACTCCAGCTATTGTCGAGACCATACATGTTTATCATTCAAAACTTTGGGAAGATAAATCCAAATATTTCTTCTATGAAATCTGCAACTGGGTGGTAGTGTCGATGCATACCGCTATATATGGTTGCCCACCTCCCAGGATTTCTAACAAAATAGTGGCTAATGTGGGCAAGATAGTTGACTGGTACATTGAAGAGCATTTCTCCTATATTAGGGTTTTCGGTTGTTCAGTTCCTCCACATGCTTTGCCTGAATTTTTACCAGATCGATTGGTGTGTTGTAAAGTAGCACATCAAGCTATGCATGGGGGAATTAGTAAGGAGATGAAAGCATTACAGAAAAGGGTATGGCCCGCCTTTCCCATGCACATTGGTATGTTTTCTCTATTGGATTTCAACCACTCAAAAGTAGAAGTCGTGGCCCTGGAAGAAATCAAGCTAGTAAATATCGAATTCAAGAAGAACGATCCTCAGAAGGTCGTAGGTAATCACATGGCCCTCTACAATTTGAAAAGATACAAACATGAAGATTCTCCTTAGGACGAAATATTTCAAGGAGCAAGGTCCTATCAGGAGGTCTTAAGTCGAGTTCAATATTTGGATCCAGATAGATTGGTCGAGTTTTATAATTTCCAGAAGAATCGAAGAAATGGCCTTCCCAAAGTATTACAGGGAGAAACCCCGACACATCCGGCTGCATAGAGAATTGAGACCCAGAGTGTCGAAACAGGGAGCTCCAGTGGACAGGAGGCTCAAGAACATCTGGAGAAAACCAAGGTTTCGATTCATGTTGAGGACACCGCGTTGACAAACCCAGAAGGTGATCAAGCTAAAGCACAGGCCGACACCTGGATAAGAAAGGGGGAAGAACAAACACCATTCACACTAGGAAAGTCAGTTATTGACACAGCCAGGAAACAACTATCCACCGAGATCGACAGCCCCATTCAATATATCACGTCAATATAGTACAGTAGAGGGAACCCTAGCGCCGAAGTGGTATTCATAGAGGATCTCACTCCTATTTCGGTAGAAGAGATGCCCCCATTCAACATCTTCTTTAGCAAGAAGAGAAAGGTTGTAGTAAAAAGAGAAATACATCATAGGGAGGGTGTGCCTTTCAAGAGTCATATATTACTATATGATTGATAGGCCCAAGAAAAAACAGATTTCTCTATGGACGTAGAAGATTCATTAGGAGCCTTTCCACTGCAAACCAATTTTTGGTGGGCAACCTGAAGGAAAAGTTGAAGCAGAAGGATATGTTGGTGAGCCAGTTGCAGGACAAAATAAAGACTGTGGAGCAGGGATTCAAGATCGATATGAATAAAGGCTTTGAGCATATTAGAGTGCATGACAAGCAGTAAATTCAATAGCTCAAGATCAGCCTTGATGAGATGCAGAGAAATTCATAGGCAAGCAAGGAATTGGTAAAATAGTTGCAGGTGAAAATAAGCCTGACCGAAAAAGAAACAGTGGATATATCAGCTTTCCAAGCCCAAGATTTAGAGCTACATGAGAATTTGGGATCATCCCAGCGAAGCCTTTTGACCAAAATAGAAGGCATTCAAGACTATTATCGATTGGAAGAACATTCTTTAGATAATATTTGCATAAAAGAGAAGGATGTCACTGCAGCTAGAGTGACATTCCAGGAGGTTGTCCTGTCATCAACAAAGGAGGAAGTTTCCAGGGCCACCAGATTGTCCCTCTCATAATAAACCTAAGGAGATATAATACTTAAGAACTAAGAGGCTAATATAGTTGAAAGTAAAAAATTGGCCAGGGAGGTGAAAAGAGATTGTGAAGAAGCATTCTATGCTCTCGACAAAGAGTCACTGTACGCAGGAAGATACAATATCTATGAGGCCCTGGGATAGATTGATATGGAAAAAAAACAATCTGATTTCAAAGCAAGTATGGAAGAAGCCCGGGCTGAAATTTTACAATTGAAGCATGTTGACCTTACTCTAATGAATAAATGGATAGTCAACCCTAGCTTAAGACTACAGTCTCTATCTCTAGAAGCTAGGAGGGTGGAATATAAGTTGCCTCATATAGAAAGAAATTTTTATACCTTTGAGGCAAATGATACCACGGAGCCCTCCAGGCTAGTGGTGCAATTTGTGGGCAAATGTGTTCAGTGCGTCGAGCAAGGGAAAGCCAACACATCTGGGAAAAAATGATGCACATGTCATGATTAGAGACCATTTGTTTTATGAGCTGGAGTACATGAAGAAAAAATGTCTCCACTAGTATGGGGAAGAGACAGGGGAGATGCAAGTGAATCGTTTCAAATTTCACATTTTGTAATTTTTACTATTCGAGAAATAAGGAGAATTCCAACCGCTTAGGGTTGAGAAACTTTTTTATAAATACATATTTCGAAGATTAAACACAGGTTGCTTCTTGTCGTATTGTAACTAAGAAAACTCATCCTTTGTGAGTATTAATACAAGTGCAGACAGGGATTCCAAATTTTGTGCAATTTGAGTTATGTGCTCCCTTTGTATTCCATACTTCTAGTTTTCTTTATTTTACTGCTTGATAAGTGAGTGGTTGCAACTTAGTACAACATCTACTGTAATCACATTTTATCGGTTATTTGATAAGCAAGCAATTTTTCCTCTATATTTTCTATTAGTAAATACAAGACCTGCAAGCTACTTGGATCACTGTATCTTATGTCCTTTCAAGGGTGCATCTTACATTTTCTTCTATTGTGATCAAGGTAAGATTTATCTGTCATTGATACCTCATTTTTTTTAACAGTTTTGTAAGTTTTCCCCCATACCTCTTGATTTTATTAATCGAATCAGACAATGAAACACAGCCTTTGTCATGTTTTGTTATTAATTTAATTTGAGGATTTACTCATATATAATCAACGCAAGAAAAAACACCTTCTAAAACATCCATTAAATTCATGATGCTTGACATTATTCTTTGAGCCTTAAGTTTAATGTTAGGAACAAGAGTTGCAATAAAAATAACAACAAACATGATGAAAATGGACATACATATTATTGATAATAGAACTTAGAAAAATGATAAAAGTGGGGCATCATCAATTGAAAATTCATTTATACAAGAGCTTGAATACAATGTTGACGACTGGTCATGTGGAGGTGAGGATACAACCCTCCAGAGTAACCCACTGTCATCAAAGCTATTTGATGGCAAAATAAAATCCACTTCAAGGATAAATGGTCTCCATGACGAGCATAATCATAGAGGAAATGGTTATATCTCAATTTCAATAACATGTGAAATGGAAAGGGAACATGAACATCAATGGGAATGTGAACTTCAGAGATGGGATTGTAATCCTATTAGACCTCTTCCTTGAGTTCATAAGGATCTTTCCTTTTCCAGAAGAGATAAATCTAGCTATGGCTAATGATTTAGATCCAAGCATTCGTCCTTGCTTATGCTTCAAGGATGAAGATTTTTTAGGTAGGGATGACTTGTAATATACCATATGTATATTACAATGCCATTAATTACTAATTAAATCATTAATGTAATAATTATAATTTTAATGTAAAGTCACGTCATTTTAGAGAAAAAAATGTAACTCTACTCTTTTACGTGTATTTAATACATGTTGTTGTACATTGAATAAGACAACAAATAATAAATTTATAAATATGAAATATATATCTCATATATATCTAGTTTCATGCTTCCAACAATGATGATGACAATAGAAATGATGATTACGATGGAAATGATGATGATGATGATTTATGGTGATGACAATGGTGGTGGTGATGATGATGATGATGATGATGATGATGATGATGATGATGATGATGATGATGACGATGATGATGACCATGACGATGATGGTGATAATGGTGATGATGAAAATGGCGATGATGATGATAATGGTGATAATGACAATGGTGATGATGATGACGATGATGATGAAAATGCCAATGTCGATGATGATGACGAATCCAATGACGACGTTGATGATTATGATGACCATGATGATGATGATGATGATTATGGTGATGAAGATGATGATGATGACGACTGTGATGATGATGATCCTGATGATGATGATGATGATGATATCGATGATGATGATGATGACGACGACTACAATGATGATGATGATGATGATGACGACGAAAATAGTGTTGGTTATGGTGATGACAATGATTCCATTAAATTGAGAATACATGGGTAAATTGAGCCTCCTCCAATTTTGATATGGTTGGGATAGAGGCCCCATATATGATCAGTGTTTGTTGAAAGCACCCTATCATGGTTGGAAGTCATGCATGTTGCGTACCTTCACCTTTTATGTGACCATGGTGTATCCTTCATTAAGGAGGTGTTGGAACCTATGCTTCTTATTATAAAATCACCTTATAAACTTGACACTTGAGAGCGAGCTAAGAATTATAGTAGTCGACCAAGATGGAGTACTAATGAACAATAACCTTGAGAAAATGGGAGTTAAATTTTTCCACATTGATTACTTAGATCCAAATTATGTGAATAGATATATTGGACAATGATCCCATGAATTAGGGTTCAAGTATATTTCTAATCCTATATTTCTAACTAGATAATCTTATGTGAATCTTACGATGATGACAATATGAATTTGATCATGACAATGGAAATGAGGATGATGATAACAATGACAATGATGATGATGATGATGATGATTAACCCATATAAATAAATACTTTAAAGAGAATAAATCATATAAAATGTATAATCACATACCTCCTATATTTCAACATTTTTGCAATATCATTCATCATCTTCTTCTTCATCCAACTCTACATCTACATCATCTGGTTTAGAATCGATGTTGAAAAGATTGGCCATATCAACATTGTCATCAATGTCATTTTTGATAATATCATCGGCAATATCATCATCGAGATCAACATTGTCATCTACATCTAGCTCAACGTCTTCGACTTCTTCATTTGATAGTACATCTACCTTATGCTCATCTGCATCTTCTTCTCCTTCTTCTTCAATATCATATTCTTCTAGTACATTATACTTTATATTCCTTCCTCTTGGATAATATCTGACAATGTATGACCAACCTACTTTACCTGGAACCTCTAAATAAAAAAAACTACTTACATTATCTTGGAAGAGAATAAGTTTTTGTACCCGGCTCAAATGTCCTTGTATTAACTATGGTAAATCCATTGGAATGCTCAAAAATAGTTCTTTTAGGATCACATTCATTCATTCATAACTTGTACCATTTGACCTCGAACAGAGCTAACTTGAAGGAATTAAAGTCACACTTTATTATATCATTCAAATACCCATAGTATATATTTTCGGATATTTTTAGATGCATGTCACTTCTAGAGGAAACATTAGTGACCTGAAACACTGTAGTCATTCTAGAATCATAGGTTTTCTTCTTGTCATCCAAATTTTTGAAGTGAAATTTACGACCATTGCACCACATATCCTTGTGGTGTTTCAACTAAAATATGCCCCACATGTAAAAATATGCATATTTGTCCGTGACTAAACATATTTAGACTTAGGAAAAAATTATAAAAAACTAAAAGAGGATGTGGGTGAATAATATGCTTTCCTATTTATCTTTTAAACCATATGCTAAATCAATTTCCCTCTGAGTAATATTGGTATCTTTATTATGATGAGCTTCTTTAATCAAAGTAGCCACCCCTTCCCATGATAACCTACCATTACATTGTATATTACATCTATCTATCCATACCTTCATCAAATCAAGAATTTTTGCTATGTAAAAATGTAGTGAATCCCACTCTCGACCAATTGTATGAAAAAAGAATTAAAATTACTAATTAGAATAAAGATTAAATAATAATTGATCATGGAAGATAAATAAAACTTAAATAAGTACATTATAGAAATAAATCAATATTAATTCAAAGTATTTTAGATCTATACCACTTAATTATCTTTCACTTTCCTCATTCTACCTTTCCTGACCAAGACCTCCCCTTCAAATTTGTGAATGGAATTGAGATCCCAAATCCAAGGCACCTTCATGATTTTTGCTGCTAATTTAGGAAGATACTGACCAATATACACCAACGATTGATATACCATATATCCCTCAAGACGTGCTCTCTGTCTAATGAAATCCTTCAATGACTTCAAGTGCCTCTTCACCATCCACACTGACCTTGTGTGTACAAGTCCACACATTTAAATCTCCTCAACTTGGTGTATGAGGTAGTGTTCTTGTGGATTGAAAAATGTTGGAGGTAGATACTTTTGCACTTCTGACATTAGTCGAGGAATTTATCTCCTCCAATATTTTATATCTTCTTTATGAATTTATTTCGATGAAAACCACCTACACATGATATAACAAATCATATCATAGGTTTCAACAACAACCTATATACATTGAAAGTAAAACAGATGTCGACAAGTTGAGCAACAACAATTTTGTGTATAATCATTAATATTTACCTCATGTATTTTCCAAGATCATATATAACTTGTTTTACATTGTTGTCAAAGTTGTCAGGGAGAGATAGAGGTAGAACATATTGTAACAACATTACTTTTTATGAAAATAAAACCATATTATAATACTAAAAATTCATATATTTACCAATATAGAAATCTATGTCCAAAATATTTACCTTAATGAAGGTATGTCAATCATGAGTTTTCACCCCCACCAAGTTCATCTTTCTTCGTTAAGATATTATTTGTGTTTGAAGAAATCCCATGGGAAATTTAATTTTCTGAATAACCTATTTTACAACATTGATTTATTTCTCTGTAAATAACCATGGAAGACTATTTTGATGTACTCCATTTCTATTTGAATAAATCACATTTTTCATTGCATGATTGGCTTCCTGAACGTCAGTACAAATTTTGATAATTTTTTCTTTGTCACTCTTTCCATCTACAATTCTCCACAACATTTATGTTACAATCTTCCCAATATGTATTGTATCAAACAAATGAGCTATTTGTAGTTTCTCATAGTAGGGAAACCTATTGAATAGTAGCGGGTAACTTTTCATTCCTCATGGAAGCCCATTAATGCCTTGACGACGTTTATGAAAAATAATTAATGAGATTACAACAATAATTGTTAGATACAATAAACATAATTCAATACAAATTAAAACTGTAAAAATTAATATATATGACACATATAATAAATGCTTACCTTGATGGTTTCTATTATATTCCAACTTCCATAGGTGAGGTGACATTCTTCATGGTTTTATTCCAATCTCTTCTTTCAAATTGAAACTATGTTTTTTTGTAGTTCGATACCTATGGTTCTTAGGGAGGAAGTGCCTATACTCATGAAATACCTCATTTCTTATATTTCTTGAATGACATGATTTCATCGTAGGACAACAAATTTACCCTTTGTTTGAAGACCTGCAAGATATGGATTAACGTCAATATTATTTATACAAGAAGGAATTGATATTTAAGAAGCATGCATCATATTTTCATAAACTTATATACTATTAAAGTACATCAGTATGTTACATACCACAAAAATGTGTTAGCCTTGGGGAATCATGAATTGTCCATGTAAGTATTCCATGGAATTGAAATTGATTTTTCCCTATTGGTCTAGAGATGTTATACATAGTGATTTGAGCCCATAAATGTAGTAGCTCATTGACAAGAGGCTCAATATATAGATTCATATCTTTCACTTGGTACTTACCTAATTGGGTGAAATTATGTTGGAAAGTTGGTAGTCATTGACATCAACCCTGGAAGAAGTTTAGAATCCCTTAGAAGTGATGGGCCTATTTGAAGGAATATCGAAAGTGGTCCCCTCATAGAAAGACACTTTGAAGAAGTTTACAAGAATCCATGGAAGTATTGTTAAGAGGTTAAGTAAGAAGATCTGAAGGTGTGGTCATGAAGCCTGAGGTTAATTGAATAAAAATCACATGAAGTACATTGCAAATGCATTTAGAACCATCACATCATAGATGGATAGTCCTCGTCGTGCCATTTCCAATAGTAGGTGGTACGCAAAGTGGTTCCTCATGGTTGAGCATTTATACCCTCTTAAAGATGAAGCCTCAAAGTATGGTCAAGAATCTCCGGATATAGGTTCAAAGAAGTTAAAAGTTGGCCATAAAATTAATTAAAGGAGAAACGTTGTTGCAAACAAGAAGTTATAGGTTGACTCAAGGATCAAGTAAAGAAGTTACTTGGAAGGATATAAATACACATCAAGAACCTCTCATTTTACATTCAAGCAAGTGTGTGTTTGTGGAATGGAGCTAGCATAAGTGGGTCTGCACTTGTGCTATGAGGATTGATGATCTCAAAAAAGAGAATTTGGCCTAGGATAAAAGAGGTTGAGGAGAGAAAAGTGTACATAGGTGAATGTACCAATTTTATGAGATTATATACGGTTTGTAGAAGGGTGGAGCACATATATATGTGGGTTGTAGATAGACGAATCGTGTATAGGGTATATGTGGATTGTAGTAAAGAAAATCACGGGTGTCTGGACATTGATAATGGATGAATCACTTATCTATGCAAAAGTTTGAAGAAGGTACTATTCTCTTAATGTTGAAGTTGAGGAAGGTCTGAAGATCTGATATCTATGCTCAAGGTTTTCATGTGATAAAAGGTATGGTTTTCTATATGTATTGGTGTTCATATCTTAGAGGCTATGGTATATGTTTGAGGCATATATTGGTGATTATGGTATATGCTTGAGGAATATAGAGGAGGTTATGGCATATTCTTTGAGGCATATCATGGATGGTTTGACACATGTTTGATGCATATTTTGGCACATGCTTGAGGCATGTCTTGAATTTTTTTGGCACATGGTTGATGCATATCTTGATGGTTATGGTACATGGTTTGAGGCATATCATGGATGTTTTGGTACATGATTGAGGCATATCTTGATACATGGTTTGATGCATATGTTTAGTACATGGTTTGAGACATATATTTGGTACACGGTTTGAGGTATATCATGGATTCTTTGGCACATGATTGAGGCATATTTTGGCACATGGATTAATCCATATCTTGGTGATTTTGGGCATATAATTTGGGGGATTTTATTGGTGATCTTGGAATAAGATTTATGTGGTTGAACCATGTTTGATGATGTTGATGTATTGGTATCAATAATAGTAACATTGACAGGTTGATAATGATGGTTTATCAGTTTTAGTGACAACAACAGTGACAGGTTGATTATCTCATTTATATTTTTGGGAGGAAGGAATGGCATTGGAGCCTTATTTTGGTTGGTGTTGGAGAATCTAGAGAGTTGGAGCTTCCTTCAGGTTGGATATTGTAAACTAGGGGATTGGAGCCTCCTTCCATTTGGTGTTGGAGAATATAGGGAGTTGGAGCTTCCTTTAGGTTGGAGCCTGTAAACTAGGGGGTTGGAGCCTTCTTCCAGTTGGTGCTAGAGAATATAGGGAGTTGGATCTTCCTTCAGGTTGGATCCTGTAAAATAAGGAGTTGGAGATTCATTATAATTGGTGTTGGATAATTTAGGGAGTTGTAGCTTCCTTCAGGTTGGATCCTGTAAATAGGGGGTTGGTGCCTCCTTCCAGTTGGTGTTGGAGAATCTTGGAAGTTGGTTCTTCCTCTAGATGTAATATTCAAGATATATATTAAAAAGCATTATGTGGTTTTCTCCCATTCGGGTTTCCATGTAAAACTCTTATGTATTGAGTATTTGTGGTTATACGTTGATGATATCTTGAATGCAGTCATAAGTGATAAATTGTTGATATCATAAGTGATAAATTGTTGATATCATAAGTGATGAATTGTTGATAACTTAATGTTTACATGTTATGGTTGAAAATGGTAAAAAGTTCTCAATATTGATTCACCCCNTCCCCCCCCCCCCCCCCCTCTTAGTATTGGTGAATATTTCAACAATTGGAATCAGAGAAGGTCCTTCAAAAACAATCTAACCACTGGAAGGTATATCATGGAGTGCACCAAGAATGGAATGCCACTATTTTATGGTCAGAACTATGCCTTCTGGAGTAGAAGGATGAAAACATTTGTTCAAGCACAAAGATTTAATGTATGGAAAGTAGTAGTAGATGGATGCATGGAACCTACCACTCCCCCAACATATAGAGATGGAAAGAGGCTCAGTGAAAATAATTCAAAGGAAAAAAAAATTATTCTGAATGCCATGGTTGATTCAATATATGCCAAGGTTATACATTGTGATTCTGCAAAGGATGTTTGGGACAAACTTCAAAATGTTTACGAAGGATATGACAAAGTCAAAGGAGCCAAGCTTCAAAATTATAGAGATCAATTTGAACAACTAAAAATGAAGGAAGGTGAAGATATTGCAAATTATTTTCTACGCGTTGATAAAATAGTGAACACTATTAAAGGATTGGGAGAAGAAATTAAAGAACCAGTAATTTTTCAAAAGGTACTAAGGTCTCTTCCAATGAAATTTGACACTAAGATTTTATCCCTAGAAGAAAGAGCAAATATTGTTGCGTTGAGCATGGATGCACTACATGGAATGCTTACAACTTATGAAATGAGAACAAAACAACCATCCAAGAAGGAAGCATATTTCAAAGCATCCAAGAAGACAAGAAACAATAAAAAAAAGAAAAAATTAAGTTGTAGTTCTAGCGATGATTCAGATGAAGATGAAGAAATATCCAACTTCGTAAGGAAGTTGAAGAGAGGAACTGGCAAGTACAAAGATAAGCTTCCCTTAATGTTTTTTAATTGTTGTAAAATTGGTAATTTTTCTTCCAAATGTCCTTATGCTAAGAATTCAGAAAGTGATGAAGAAGAAGTTCCCAGGAAAGAAAATAAATATGAAAAGGGAAACAATAAAGAAAATCAATTAAAAGTCTTCAAGAAAAGACTCTACTCAAAAGACGATAGTTCCTCATCTGATGAGGATGATGATAGTGATAGTGACTCAGTAACAGTGCTCTTCATGGCAATGGAAACTCGAAAAGGAATCTCTGAAAATGACGAAGAAGATTATGAAGAAGGAGAAGTGGATCTTGAGGCAGAACTAATTTGTTCTTTAAGTGAGCTAAAAGGGGAAAGGAAGAAAAACAAGTCCCTTAAGGAAGAATTGATCAAGCCAAAGGAAATTTCTCAAAACCCTAACAAAAAATATGAAGAATTTCAGCAGATTATCAAGAATCTAAATGTCTAGTTAGAAGAAGCCAGAAGGATTGAAGAAACACTCAAAAACCAGTTCGAAGAAAAGAAGAAAATAAATGAGTCTTTGGAAGATGAAATTAATTAAAAAGAAAGAAGACTTGAAGAAGAATTCATCTCTTTGAAAACCCAACTTGAAGAAGAAAAGAGAACAAAATAAGTAATGAATATCCAGATGATGAAGAAAGAATAAGACTATGAGAATCTTGAAGAAGAGGTCATCAAATTAAGGGTTGAAGTTGACAAGCTAAATAAGAACTTGAAGAGCTCTCAAGTACTGGAAGATATTCTCATTTGTCAAATATCACCCTTCAATAAAGCAGGTCTTGGATACATTGGTAAGGCCTCATGCAAGGAAGATGAAAATGCCAATCCCAACAAGAGTGTCAAAGAGAGAGGAAGATCCACACAACCGGTAATGAAAGTTGAAGAGAAGTGTTCCAAATTCTGAGAAAAGAAGAATGAAGAGAAGTCCAAGAACTATGCAGACATTCTCAAAGGAAGGAATCGTGGTCAGCAAGAGTAAAAAAGGGATGAATGCAAAAGAGGTGTATCTCCAAGAAGACCTTCTATCTCTAGGTATCAAAGAAGCTTCAATCATTGTGAAGGAAACAAAAGAAGAGAATATCGGGATCAACTACAGCATGAATTCAAAAGGACTACATCACAAAGAGGATCATGGGCTTCGAGGTATCAAAATTGTTTTCCTGGTTATTGTTTTACTTGTAATAAGTTTGGAAATAAAGATGTAGATTGCATATCATATGGAAGAAATGTTCAAGCAAGAGATGTTTATGTGGCCCTCTACAATATTGAATGTTACAAATTCCACAACTATGGACATACAACTCGTGATTGTAGAATCTTGATGAAGTCTTCCTTGAAGGAAAACATTGATATCAGATACAAGAAAGTTTGGAGAACAAATAAAGAACAAGAAGAACAGGTTAGTCAAGAACTCCCATAAATTATATTCACAAGATTTATAGAATTGTGAAATCATTACGAATCTACAGGTAAAGAGAAAGAAGTCAGAACTCAAAATGATGACCCCGTAGCAGAGAATCCTTATATATTTTTCTAATCCATCTGGCTTGGAGAATCCCAGTAATGTGAAAATTGAAGAGGGGGAGTCTAAGAAACAAATATTATAGATTGGAGAACTATCTTTCCAGGACTTTGAAGTGTTTGCATATATCGGGAAGGAAGATTCTGAATGGTCTGGTGGCAGAGGTACAAAATGTCTCGTGAAAGACTGGTTGGTTAAGGAGCGGTTTTTAGAACACATCCCCATGCAAGTATGAATAGGTCAGTTGATAGTTACAAGGAATATCATTGGCACACTTTTGCGGTAGATATCCATGATTGTATAGAGGATTCTGAGCATGTATTCAAGGAGGGATACATTCATTACAGAATGTTGCAGACTTGTAGAGTTTGATTTGAAGATAGAGCATACTAGTGAACACATTAGATTCAACTTGAGAAGTAGGAATATGTGGTGATCAATTGCAACATATTTGGAGAATTCTTCAGAATAATAAAATGATAGATGGGTCAACATTGTGTACAGCAAATTCATGGACATTTTTGTGACATATGGATAGATATGAAAGCATAAATCATATGGCTAAAAAAAGAAGCATATTGACAGGAAGAACCAGCTATTCATAGAAAGGAAACCCATGAGATGTACAACAAGACTGGGGGAGAGAAACCATCAAAAAGAGTTATACTGTCAAGGGGAGATTTTTTATGTCAGATCAGTGAATACATGACAAGCCATGAAGATTTGAAGTCAAGTAATGAAGGAACGTTGAAATGAATTCTTTTAATATACGTTAGTGGATTACACCAGGAAGTACCAATGGATAAGAAGCCCCATAAGAGAGGAAATGAATCATATACAAGAAACCCTGTAGTGATATACATGACATTTTGCAAAGAAGATATGGGGAGATAAATCGTCAGGGGGAGTTACCATTTTCCATTGATGTCAAAGGGGGAGAGAAAGAACAAAATCATGAGAAAAAGTTCAGAATCATGAAGATAGGGGAGAAAGCATAAATACAAGGGGAGTAATGGTCAAAAGGGGAGTATGAGTGTTGCCATTAATTCCAAAGGGGAGATTCTTCGAAAGTTGGTTTTTATTGATGTCAACCCTAGAAGAAGTCTACAAGCCCTTAGAAGTGATGGGTCTATTTGAGGGAATCTCCTAAGTGGTCCCCTTTATGGCATATATTTAAGAATGACCCTCACGAAAGACACTTTGAATAAGTTTCCAATAATCCTTGGAAGTATGGTTAAGAGGTTAAGTAATAATTCCCGAAGGTGTGGTCATGAATCCCAAATTTAATTGAAGAAAAAGCACATGAAGGAAATTGCAAATGCATTTAGGACCATCATAGATGGATAGTCCTCATCATTTTGGTTCCAATGGTAGGTGGTATTCCAAGTGGTTCCTCACAATTGAGAATTTATACCCTCTTAAAGATGAATCCTCGAAGTATGGTCAAGAAGCCCCAGATCTAAGGTCAAAGAAGTTACAAGTTATCCCTAAAATTAATTAAAGGAGAAACGTTCTTGCAAACAATAAGTTACAAATCGACTCAAAGATCAAGTAAAGAAGTTAATTGGAAGGGTATAAATACACATCAAGAACCTCTCATTTTACATTCAAGCAAGTGTGTGCTTTTGGAATGGAGCTAGCATAAGTGGCTCTTCACTTGTGCTAGGAGGATTAGTTATCTCGGAAAAGAGAATCTAGCCTAGGAGAAAGAGGTCGAGGAGAGCGAAGTGTAAGGAGGTGACCATACTAGTTTTCTGAGGTTATACGCGGTTTGGAGAAGGGTGAAGTGCATATATACATGGGTTGCGGATAGAATAATCACGTATAGGGTATACGCAGATTGTAGTAAATAAAAGCGCGAGTGTCCACATATTGACAGTGGATGAATCGCGTATTTGTGAAATCTTTTGAAGAAGGTGTTATTCTCTTAATTTTAAAGTTGAGGAAGGTTTGATGGTATGAGATCTTATGCTCCAAGTTTTCACATGATTAAAGGTATGTTTTTCTATATGTTTTTATGTTCATATCATAGAGGCTATGGTAAATGTTTGAGGCATATCTTGGTGGTTATGGTATATGCTTGAGGCATATCTAGGAGGTTATGTCATATGCTTTGAGGAATATCATGGATGGTTTGACACATGTTTGATGCATATTTTGGCACATGCTTGAGGTTGTTAAAATTTTGGTATGATAGTATAACCATAGACAATGTCACATCATTTTCTCCCAACCATAGGAATTCTCTATGCCACCCCCGAGCACACTAACCCTTTCTTAGATAGAATGATTATGGCAAGTCCACACTAGAACCAACAAATAAACCCTAACCAAAAATACCATTGTTGCAGTAGAAACATAATACCAAGATAACATACCTCTACTAATAGAAGTGTACCTTTACCAAGAGAATCACACAAGAGAGATACCAGAAAGACTCAGATTACACCACGGAAACTGATGCACCACCCTCTCCAGACTTGCACCTCCATCTATTGCAACTTCAATTATTGTAGCTACTACTCCTCAGAATTGCACCCTCCTTCTATTGAGTGAGTGAGTGTGAGTGTAAAAATGAGCTAAGGCATCACCTTATTTATACTTATTCTGTGAGTGAACTTTTCCCATAGGGACGACCTATATTTTCTGGAAAATATAATTTACTTTGACTTTTTCTGGTAGGGTCAAATTCTCTTTCTAGGGTTTTCTATGTCTTTATTATTATTCTCCTTGGACTGAATTATTTTCTAGGGTTTCCAAACATTTGTTTAATGGTTCTCTTACTTCCATAATATTCTATTCTAAGTAAAAGGGTTACACTTGGAGGTTAATATATCCCGCATCTACCAAAACATCAACACTCCCTCTTATCTAGGGTGGTATTAACTAAGATTTTATTCATGTAATGGTATCAAACACATCCATCCATATCACGTGGCATGGTCAAGAATCACATGGTATTGCAAACCAGTCTACATGTAGCATCACCATAGCCACACATGATATATCATGATCAAATAAATCATGTCACAAGTAGCATGGCCAAACAGGCCATCTCATGATCAAACAAATCATGTAACAAGTAACACCATCATAGCCACACAGGCTATGTCATAGTCACACACAAACTATATGATGGTTATGTCACAGTCATGCATCTGGGGTCTCATCATCCTTTCGGGATTTATGCCATCAGGAGGCTTCAACTTGCTAGCTCACACAAAATTTGGCATCTAGTTCATACAGAACTAGTAACTCGCCATCTCACACAGAATATGGCATCTAGTTCATATAGAACTAGTAACATCCGTACTAGACTATTTCATTGTAGTAGCAATATTCAGCGTACCAGACTATTTCATTGGAGTAGCTATGTGTACCAGAATATTTCACTAGAGTAGCAATATCTCAGTGTACCTGACTATTTCACTGGAGTAGCAATATCTCAACGTATCAGACTATTTCACTAGAGAAGCTACGTGTACCAGACTATTTCACTAGAGAAGCTACGTGTACCAGACTATTTCACTAGAGTAGAAATATCTTAGCGTACCAGACTATTTCACTGGAGTAGCTATCTGTATCAGACTATTTCATTGGAGTAGAAATATCTCAGCGTACCAGACTATTTCACTAGATTAGCTATGTGTACTAGAATATTTCACTAGAGTAGCAATATCTCAGCATACTAGACTATTTCACTGGAGTAGCTATGCATACCAGACTATTTCACTAGAGTAGCAATATCTCAGTGTACGAGAATATTTCACTAGAGTAGTTTTTCATACCAGACTATTTCATTAGAGTAGCAATATCTCAATGTACCAAATTATTTCATTGGAGTAGCTATGTGTACCAAAATATTTCACTGGAGTAACATTATACCATAATGTTTCATTGGAGTACATGTGTACCAGAATATTTCACTGGAGTAGAAGACCTTCATACTAGAATGTTTCACTGGAGTAACATACGTACAACACACTAGGTTATCCCTCTAGTTGTCCCAGAGGCACACCCTCCCCAAAGGATTTGAGTTAAGCCTCCAACCACACAAACCGGTTGGACCTCAATAGCTAGGAAAACACACTCTCCTCGAAGGATCTGTGTACACATCATCCTAACTAGTGCCATAGTCAGTGACCAGGCATGAAAACCTGTTGTCCACACTATACCATGTTGCTATCTAGAGTCGCATATGTAACTCATCACTCTCTCTTACTAGGGAAGTCCTTCTAGACCACACCAAGCTTGTCTCTAAAGTACACAAACTTCACTCTCGACAGAGCCTTGGTCAACACGTCTGCTATATGATCATCTATAGCGACATACGAGACCTTCATTTCTCCCTTTTGCACCATATATATGATATAGTGATACATGGTGGCATGCACTATCTATGAAAAAGTATCCCACAAAAATTGCAGATCTGTCACCATCGGAGTAGGCATGGCCTTGCAATCCATCATCCCAAATCTCTTCAGGATCCTTACTGCATACTTTCCTTGATTAAGGAAAATCCCATCTGGTGTTTTTCATACCTCTAGACCCAATAAATGATGCATCATACCTAGGTATTTCATCACAAAATATGATGCAAGCTTTCTCTTTCACTTAATGATGAACTTATTGTTCCCTGTTAGAAACAAGTCATCCACATATAATAGTAATATCATTAGTCCACCATCCACAACCTTGTAGTAAAGGTTGGAATCTACTTTACTCTTGGTAAATCCCAAGTTCATTAGGAAACTGTATGATCTTTCATAGCATGCCCTCGGTGCCTGCTTAGGCCCATAAAAATATTTCTTCAATCTACATACATGAGACTCCTTCTCATGTATCTATGTACACTTATTTTGATCACTGGAGAAAGTGTCTCGTCATAATATTCTCCCTCTTGATGGGAGAATATTTTGGCCACAAATCAGGATTTGTACATCTCTATGTTGCCATCAATAGCATGTTTGATCTTGTTTATCAATTTGGAAGTTACCATTGACTTCCCTTCTAGTCTCAAGGAAAAAATCCATATCCCAGTCCTTCTAACTAGCTTCCTCCTTTGTCACTGAATCAAGGGAATATTCCTAGGTGGTATCATATCTCCTTGAAGCCTCTAAAGCTTCGATCTAGTGTCCTCAACTCATGGCACACAGTTTTTAGTCCTAGAAGACGTCTCTCTCTCCCATCTAAATATGAGGATGAATACTTTCTAAATGAAAGTCTCTAGGCCATTGACTCTCTCTGAGATCAGGCTCACTATGAGTCTCCATGCTCCCTTTGAAGATTAACTCCCTCTAAGTCTATGTAATATTAGGAGCCATCTGATCCCTCTGTATGTGATGATTTCCTCTAAAGTATCCTATGTGTTATCACTGAAATTTCGTCCGCACAGGGCGACAAGAACTCAACATCATCAACACAGAAAAACAATCATCCATGGCACAAGGATCAACTCCACAGCACATCAAAAGGGCCAAAACTATACAAAGTTGGCTAAAAAGATTAA
>ML778925.1:90695-142859 GCA_009831015.1 Picea engelmannii | reverse complement strand
TTAGTTTCTTGTGTGTGAGTTTCAGAATCAGATGTTAAATATTGAGCGTGGGGCATGCTGTACAAGTTGGGTCTTCTGAACAGACCAGAATTGAATAAAGTTTTATTATCTCTCATATATTCTTGGGTGGAAGGAAGGGGAAATGATAGAGAGTTCAAATATCTCTTGATATTGGAGGATTTTATCTTCCTCTTGGAGGTTTAGCCCTCCCTTTACATTTGGAAGCTGTAGCTACCTTTAGAAGTCATTACTTCCCTTGAAAAAAAACTATTGATTATTTCTCATATATATTGTGCATGGTGTATTGTGGTGTATTGGTGTAACTCTTATACTATTGTTCATTGNTCATTGGATATAATTGAATGGTTTAAGTATAAGTTGGAAAAGGTTTTTAAATTGTACTTGATACTGATTCACCCCCCTCTCAGTATCAACACTTGTCACATGCTTCATGGGATGATCTGCTACATGTTTTCCCTTCCCATCCTTTTGTTGTTCTTCCATAGTATCATATCCATATTTAGGATCTAATTTGATTTTTTTCCCTTTGTATGAATAATTCATAGGTGATTGTCCATTTTCCTCCCCTACACTTTCTATTGTGTCATCAAAGTTCTAAGAAAACATCAAAGAAATTCCCTCATGATAGCCCTATAGCATTGAGCAGAAGTTAAACCACCCTGCCATTCTGAGTCTTTTTGAAATTTCTAGGTAAGTTTCAATCAATTCGACACCCTCTGGTTCTAGTCAGGTAACTTGCCCGCTTTTCTTAGGTGCCATAATGCAGATCACTGAATTTCATAGTCTATCTAGGGTTTCTATGAACAACTATAGATATTTTGAAAATGCTATGGAAGAGGTTGGCAACCTGCAAAGCTTGTATAAACTAAAACCAAATATAATGAAAGAATCGGGTGTAATCTATTAGCCATCATGCTATGAAACCAACAAACCTCTGATATTATTTAGAGTGAAGGAGTGCAACCTCGATCTCTTCAAATGAGTATAAAACTGAGGACATGACTTTGATATTTAATCGTCAATCATCTTGACTTGTAGGATAAGATCTCGGGCATCCTCTGACATGATCTTGTGAAGTGGTGCATGTGAAATAATGATTATTCCTAGTGCTACAAGAACAACGTTATTCTTGTAGCACCTTTTCCCATAAGAAAAAATTCAAATTTGAAATGAGAAAAAGACTTTTGACTTGATGGAAAGATCCTAGAAGTCTAATTCTAATCTTAATCACACTAATTCATGTTAAAAACACTCAAAAATAATAATGCAAGTACACTTTTAAAACTGTAGAGGAAGAAAATAGATTGTAAAGTAATGCTAGGAAAGGATAGGGTAGGGAAAAGAGTATTTCAACAGTCATTGCAAAATCAAGGACTAACAAGGGGTTGGAGCCTCCTTCCAGTTGGTGTTGGAGAATTTAGGGAGTTGTAGCTTCCTTTAGGATGGAGTCTGTAAATAGGGGGTTGATGCCTCCTTCCAGTTGATGTTGGATAATATTGGAAGTTGATGCTTCCTCTGGATGTAATATTCAAGATACATATTAAAAATCATTATGTGGTTTTCTCCCATTTGGGTTTCCACGTAAAACTCTTGTGTATTGTGTATATGTGGTTATATGTTGATGATATCTTGAAAGCAATCATAAGTGATAAATTGTTGATATCATAAGTGATGAATTGTTGATAACTTAATGTTTACATGTTGTGGTTGAAAATGGTAAAAAGTGCTCAATATTGATTCACCCCCCCTCTTAGTATTGGTGAATATTCCAACAAAGTACACATAATTACTACCTTGTATATATAAGTAATTATGCAACGAATAAGGAAAATGAAATACAACGTTCAAACCAATTTTGAAAACAAATACCTGGAAAATCATTGTCAACATTGTGTGCTCCATATTTATTGACATCCAAGAAGGAAGGTTATTATTAATATCAAAAAATAGGACACACTGAGTAAATATATCGGAGCTCAGCAAATGGATTGACACCATCAGTTGCCATTGAAAGCCTAACATTACAAGGTTCTTCTTTAAAAATTAGCCATCTTTCTTTGATGTTCCTAAATCCAAAACCATCTGCAGGCATTCAAAGAAAACCATATTCACTTATGTGCCATGCATGGTAATCCATAAACTCTGCAATGATTTGGAACTTGAACAATCACTGCAAATGTGGAATTATCATAATATGACGAAGAACCTTGTGAGGCACCTTTTTTGTTACTTGATCAGTTCGATATCTATTGATTTGACATTGCAAGCATTTTGTTTCCGATGCATATTGTCCATAATATTTAATATGGTCTTTCGAACATGCATCAATATCTTGATATTCCATTCCAATATATTTCATAATGTCACACATCTCTCGGTATGTGCGAGGTAAATTATTTGACAGTGGTAAGAAAAAATCACCTAAGAATCTACAACATAAGAAAATAACTAGTTAATGTAAATAATAGTAATAAAAAATATTGCATCCTTAATTTACAAATTAATTGACACTAAAAATAAAGAAAAATAAAGTCGACCTTTATGTCTAATATGTGACGAAATATATTGCATACCTTAGGATCTATGTGAGACAAGTGTTTGACAAACCATTCAATACCTTCAAGTTCACCAACAACATTATAGCAGAGAGGATATATGTTCGTGAGCCTTCATAAAGGGGATTTGCTTCCTTCTCAAGTAGAGGTACATTATAAATATCATCATCATTTTCCTCATCGATAGGAGAAAAGATGTCCTGGATCAATCTATGTGTCCCATTGTTTGGCTCAAGAATATTATTGGTTTCATCTTCTTCCATAGGATTGACTTGATATTCAATATCCATACCATCTTCCATATCTTGTACAATAGTATTTCTACTACTACTTGGTAGATATTTATTTGACAACAGACACCTAGGAGGAATTATCTTTACAATTACAAAAAATCAATAACATTAGTGTATATTAAAAATATTAAAACAAAAGAAATTTTTATAAATACAATCAATACAATGACATATATAATCACTAACTTACCATGGGATGAAATGTATGCCCCCCTTTACAATGCCTATATGTAAAACAATGTCTTTCAATTGTTTTCCTTACAAATATTCTTCTTTTCAAGCTCATGCATTGATTGCAAGGGCAATAAAATTTCACATCAGTACCAACCTGTGCCTCCAATGCATCCCTTAACCTAGAAATATTTCTTTGAATCTCTTTAGGTGTTGACATTTGGATTTCATATATTTACAACAAAATCCATTGAAGCAATATAAGTACATTAATATACGAATATGTTCTTACAGTACAAATGTCATCGAATTATATTGACTCCATATGTACTAGATAATTAATCCATTTTTCTCATAGATTTATTAAAGGTTTATAACATTAATCAACAAATCAAAACCATACATTGTTACTGCATAAGTTCCAAATCTTGACTATAAGCAAGTAATAAAATCAAACAATAAAAGAGAATTAGACCAAGACAAATTGTATAGTAATTAAATAGAATTGAGTAGACATGTGCATACCTATTTCCTAGAGAAAAATTTGTTTCGAAAATGAAAGAGGGTCTAAGGTTTAGAGATCCAATCTAGGCATTTAAAAAAGAGACGAAGTAATATTAAAAAATTGTAACCTTCAAAGTACAAAATACGAGCTATGTAGATGAAGAATTGGATTTGAGGCAAGTAGCACATAGAAAAAATACTAATAAATCATGCAACGAAAAATGAGCATAAAAAAAATTTATAATCGTCGCACCTACAACAAAATAGTCAAAAACACTAACCTTCGTCGATCTTCTGATGAACACTGAATATATCAAAGTTGACCAATCTAGTGAAGTCAGTGATTGTTAAACCATTTTCAAATGGGTAGTTGGAATCATCTATGTTCGTTGATATATCTATGAAATATCGTTGAAATATCGACATATATATATGTGTGTGTCAGAAGTTTGACATTCATCAGGGCGCCAGAAAAAAAAAAAAAAAAAAATTAATATTATGTCGTAATTTGCGACGATATGATTGAATTTATCCTTATCGTCGGAATATTTTGTCGAATTTTGACCCCATATGTAGTAGTGGAAGGAAATTTTTGGTAGGCAAAACCTTCTAGTAAGCCTTCCTACAATAGTTGTGTTCACACTACTACATAGCCCTTATTTGTTCGACAACACAGGGTGTTCCAATATAGAATGAACACCTTCAGTAACCACTCAAACAACTAGATCAAATATCAACACACTAATGTTTTTACTTGGTAAAACCCCAATGTGGGCAAACATCCATATCCCCAACCAATGTGGCCACTTGAGGCAATTTATTAATGAAAAAGAAAAATATTTTACAAGAGATTTTCTCACAATCGATCATCAGAAAATGACCTCCATTCTCTTTTAATAGAGATCATGGACCAATCGAGTGCTAAGCCATGGATAAATATGGTTGTTTAGTTCTAGGAAATTATGATTCATCATATCACTCTATGTCTAGAACATATTGTGACTGTCAGATTACAAATGCATACTAAAGAAACACACTTTAACTTAATGATACATTAGACTGCGTTGATCTTAACTTACTCCTAAGTGTCTAAATATCCTAACATCCCCCCTTAATAACAACTTGGGATAGTATTGAAGTATTTTAAAAGGTGACACAATATGAGAAGGAAGAAGGCATTAGAGCCTATCCCCCCTTAATGAAAACTTCTTGAACTTCTAACATAGATAAAAGTTTCAAAAACTTCACTTCCATTAGAGACTTTGTGAAAATGTTTGCAACTTGATCTTTTGTAGGGAAAAAGATCACTTCAATAACTTGATCATGAATGGGATTTCTGATGAAATTCATGTGGATGTTGATGTGTTTTTTGCACTGATGTTGAACTAGATATTTGGTGAGCTTGGTGGAACTTTGATTGTTGCACCATAGGTTGGTCGGATGATGTTGCTAGAATCCAAAATCTAAAAGAGAAATAACATTTTGTTTCTTACAAGCCCAAGTGATAGGTCCAAAACCAAGGCTGAAAACATAACCTGCAGTAGACTTTAGATCATCAATATCGTCGACCCAATACGAATCAATGAAACCAACCAAAAAAAGAGTCCCCCCTGAATTATAATGTATCCCAAATTGAATTGTACCCAAGACATACTGAAGTATCCTTTTTGTTTCTTTCTAATGGCTTTCATGGGGTGTTTTTATATATTGAGCAACAATACCAACAACGAAGGAAATATCAATATGGGTATGAGTCAAATATAATATTCTAACAACTAATTGATGGTACAAAGTGGCATCGAATTTGGGAGTAGTATAGGTGGCAAAAAGTTTGACCCTAGACTGGAAGGGAGAAGGGGTTGGTTTAGAATAGTCCATATAAAAGCAGAAAAGAAGGTCACAAGCATACTTAGATTGAGAAAGAAAAAGGTATTCCCAATTTGTAATACTTGGAGGCCAAGAAAATAATGCAAATAGCCTAAGTTTATGATTTCAAATTTCTTTTTAAGACCGGATTTCACATGGGTTAAAAGTTTAGGGTCACTTCCAGTGAGGATAAGGTCATCAACATAAAGAACAAGTATTATGAAATGGATTCCTATTTTCTTGGTATAGACATTAGGGTCAGAATGACATCTATAAAAGATGGTGTCAAGACGAAATTTGTCCATTTTGGCATACCAAGATTGAGGAACTTGCTTAAGACCATAAATAGATTTATTAAGGTCACAAACAAGGTTGGAGTCATTATGGACATATCCAAGAGGTTGTTCCATGTATATTTATTGTTGCAAATACCCATGCAAGAAGGTGGATTTAACATCCATATGATGGACCTCCCGTTTATGTGAGGAAGCAAGGGATAGAACAAGGAGGATGGAATTTATTTTGGATACGGGGGAAAAGGTTTCATTATAGTCAATGCCTTCAACTTGAGAGAATCCTTTGACAACTAATCAGGCCTTGTGTCTTTCAATAATTCCATTTGATGTATACTTAGTTCTATACACCCATTTACAACTGACACAAACACCATCTCTGCAAGAAATGAGAGGAATACCAGACACCATATGTTAATTACATAGGTGTTGCAATGAGTGATAGTTTAGATGACCAAAATGCTCATGCCAATGTCTTCTCAAGTCATTTATATGAGAAAAAAAAAATTATGGAAAAGATGATGACCCAAAGTTGTCAAACTTGTACAACCTAGTAATATCATCAACAATTCCAGTTGTTAGGACATGTCTAGGATCTTTAAAATCCTTGATTACAACTTGGTGTGGTAAAAAATCTATGATTTTAATTTCACCTAAATGAGTGATATGATACACTAATAGAAGGTTGCAAGAAAAAATCAAAACACATAATACATCATTGAAATGACCATTATCTACCTGAATTATTCCAAACCCTACAACACTAAGAGATTTATCATCACCAACATATTTGTTTGGTGTTACATTCATTTAGAGCATAAAGAAAATGATTCATCCTTATCCATATGATAAGATGCTCCATAATAAATAAGCCACTCATTAGAAGAAGAATCAGAAGTTGCATTAAAGGAGAAACTAGAAGCAGAAAGTGCACATCCATGAGAAAATGAGTTAGAAGAAGAAGATTCAATACTAATGTTTTGATTCTTCATTTCTAGTTCTAAGGCTTCCATTGTTTTAAAACATTTATACTCCACATGACCATCTCACCCATAATGAAATGCCTACCAGTCTTCTTACTTTTGGATTTTGCTCCTTTGTCACCATTGGAAGTAAAAATTTGTTGAGTGGGTTTGGGACCCTTGTTTTAGTTGTTGTTGTGGTGAGGATGTTATTTCTTGGGATTCTTGGATTTATCTTTTTGTTGGGCCACTAAGTCTTTGTTAGATGTACCTGCAGTGTTGATCACTCCAAGTTGCAAAATATTATATTTCTCTCTAATTAGAGAATCACAAAAATACTCAAGAGTGGTTCTTTATAAACATTCCCTAGAGCTTCTCTGGTGGCATAAAAGGTAGATACAAATATAGAATATACACTACCAATATTAGCAAGAATAACATAGATGCAGTGGTCATACTTCATATCTATGTTACATTTTATACATAAATTTCTAAGTGCTTTAAAGTTAGATAAATAATATTCAATGCAAGGAAATTAATTGGGAATTAAATTCATTAATGTATTTTCAATCTAGTGGGCTCGAATCACATTATGTTTACCAAACACAACTTAAAGATTTATTTGGGCCATCAATTCCTTGAAGGTGAAACCATAATTTAGGAGAGATGGACATTATGATTAGTCCACTTCACTCGGCATTCTTATTATCCCATTTGGATTTATTTTCATCATCATAGGGGGATTTTTCTTTTCCCAAGGTAATCTGGTACAATCCTTTACTTCTGAGGACATCCTCCATATGGGATTTCTATGATAATTAGTTGGTATTGTTAAGAAAAATATCACTTGGATACTACATATTAAAATATGCAGATAATTTGGATTTAAAAGTTGAAATGGATGGTCTGGATGAAAAGGTCTCCAAAAACTAGGTTGTTTAAAAAAAACATTGAAAACAGACTTTCGATGTGAAAGTTATGCCCTTTTGAAAAATGGCATAAACAGTGACCAAGGCACCACATGGCAAGTAGAACTTGACCCACATGGTGATGGATGAAAAAAAATTCATTCCTTCTCTAGCTTTGTCTATAAGCTCACTTTTACAACTAAGTTACTTATGAAGTGACCCACTTTTATAGAATAAGTAAGAATCACTTTTTCAATGAATTTACTTTATAAATTAAAGTTGCATGCAAAAAACAACTAAAAATAAAATATTAAAGTTATTTTATAGTGATTCACTTTTATAATTTAAGTGAAATGCATTTTGCAATGAATGCATGAACGTTTTCAAAAAGTAAAAAAAAACAAAAAAAAAACTTGAACTCACGACCTCTTACTAAATAAAGCAACTTTCAACCAAGTGAGTTAGTGTGAAACACATTATAATTGTAAAGGAGGAGGACATGGGTGTTGGTGTTGTTGTTGCTGTTGTTCTACCTGAAAGTGTGTGCTTACCAAAAAAAACTTATTTTCATGTTTTTACACAGAAAGGTAAAAAAATTGCTTCTCGGCAACAACAATGGGTTTAGATCTCAGTTAGATTAATGCAAGTTATCTCTTTGTTTCTGATTTATTGAGACTACACACAATGCACGACAAATAGCATATGTAGACAAGAACACACTTTTCGCTATGTTTCTGATTTGCAAATATTTCTTAGAGCACACAACAAAGAGAATATGCAGACTGAAAAGAGTAGCAACCTAGAAATAAAGACATAAAACTGAAATATTATCTCTATTAAAAATTTAAAAGGGGCATATTCAGTTTTAATACCTTCGGGTCTAATTAAAATGGTCGTATCTTGGGCAAACAGAAACCTTTTCGAGTGAAACAAAAAGTGTTTCAAACTGAAAGAAGTGCTCCGAAAATAACGAAATAGTCCTCTCAACCCAAAAATGTATGAAATGGAAAAAACCAGAAATGTGGCAACACGACTTCAATATCTCAATCTACAATGAGAGAAGGTCTTCAAATGGGTTTTTATACCATGTTCCACAACATAGAGTATTCCAAAAGAGGACGAACACCTTTAGTAACCACTCACACAACTAGATCAAAGATCAACACACTGATGTTTTCACATGGTAAAACCCCAATGTGGGGAAACATCCACGACCCCAATCAACATGGCCACTTGAGGCAACTTATTAATGCAAAAGAATAATATTTTATAAGAGACTTTCTCACAATAGATTATCAACAAATGACCCTCCGTGCTCTTTAAATAGAGATCATGGACTAATCAGATGTTAAGCCACATATCAATGTAGTCATTAAGATCGAGGAGAATATGAGTCATCGGATCACTCTATGTTTGCAACATATTGCGACTGTCAGATTACAAATGCATACTAATGCATACTAAAGAAGCACACTAAGAAACACACTTTAACCTAATGACACATTAGACCAAGTTGATCTTCAATAACTCCAAAGTGTCTAAATATCCTATTATTATTAGTAATGATGGTCTTTCTTACATAGCAATATGTAGTATTATATCTACTTTCAAGATTTATTTGGGCCATCAATTCCTTGAAGGTGAAACCGTAATTTAGGAGAGATTGACATTCCAATTAGTCCACGTGATTTGTCATTCTTATTATCCTATGTGAATTTTTTTTCATCATCATAGGGAGATTATTTTTCCCAAGGTAATCTGGTACAATCCTTTACTTCTGAGGACATCCTCCATATGGGGTTTCCATGAGAAGTAGTTGGTACTAGTAAAAAAAAAACACTTAGAGAAGACATATTAAAATATGCAGATAATGTAGATTCAAGAGCTAAAATGGATGGTATGGATGAAAAGGTCTCCAAAAAATAGGTTGTTTGAAAAAAACAGCATTGAACATGGACTTACGATGTGAAAGTTATGCCCTTTTGAAAAACAACATAAATAGTGACCAAGGCACCACGTCGTATGTAGAAGTTGACCCATGTGGTGTTGAATGCACAAAGTTCACTTCCTTCTCTAATTTTTCCTATAAGCTCACTTTTACAACTAAGTTACTTATGAAGTGACCCACTTTTATAGAATAAGTAAGAATCACTTTTACAATGAAGTTACTTTATAAATTAAAGTTGCATGCAAAAAACAACTAAAAAGAAAATATTAAAGTTATTTTATAGTGATTATCTTTTATAATTTAAGTGAAATGCACTTTACAATGAATGGATGGCCTTTTTCAAAAAATAACAAAAAAGAGACTTGAACTCAAGAAACTTTCAATCAAGTGAGCTAGTGAAAAACACATTATAATTGTGAAGGAGGAGGATAGGGGTGTTGGTGTTGTTGTTTTTGTTGTTGTTGTTGTTCCACCTCAAAGTGTGTGCTTACCAAAAAAAACTTATTTTTGTGTGTTCACACGGAAAGAAAAAAAAAAATTATTATCGACAACAACAATGGGTTTAGATCTCGGTTAGCTTAATGAAAGTTTTCTCTTTGTTTATGATTTGTTGAGACCACACAAAGCACATAAAAAAGAGCATACATATACAAGAAAACACTTTCCTCTCATTTTCCGATTTGCAAAGATCGCACAAAGCACATGAAAAAGAGCATATGCGGACGAGAAAGAATAGCAACCTAGAAATAAAAACAGAAAATTGAAATATTATCTATATTAAAAATTGAAAAGGGGCATATTCAATTTTTATACCTTTGGATCTAACTAAAATGGTCATGTCTTAGTCAAACATAAACATTTTTGAGTGAAAAAAAAGTTTTTCTAATTGAAGGAAGTGCTTTGGACATAATGGAACAATCCTCTTTGCCTAAAAAATGTTTAAAATGGAGAAATCCATAATTGTGGTAACATGGCTTCAATTTCTTGATCTACAATGGGAGTAGGTCTTCAAATGGACTCTGATACCATGTTCGACAACACAGGGTATTCCAATGGAGGAAGAAAACCTTCAGTAACCACTCACAAAACCAGATCAAAGATAAACACACCATTTTTTTTTATGTTGTAAAACCCCTGTGTGGGGAAACATCCACGTCCCAAACCAATGTGGCCACTTGAGGCAACTTATTAATGCAAAAGAATAATATTTTATAAGATAGTTTCTCACAATCGATCATCAACAAATGACCCTCCATGATATTTAAATAGAGATCATGGACCAATAGGGTGTTAAGCCGTAGATCAATGTAGTCGTTAAGATCGAGAAGAATATGAGTCGTCGAATCACTCTATGTATGGAACATATTATGACTGTCAAATTACAAATGCATAGTAATTCATATTAAAGAATAACACTAAGAAACACAAATTAACCTAACGACACATTAGAGCAAGTTGATCGTAACTAACTCCTAAGTGTCTAAATATCCTAACATTATTTATTTATGATAGCTTTTATTACATAGAAATATGTAATATTGTATCTACTTTAGGGGTTAGGGAGGATATAACCCTAACATGTCCTCCCCCTTAAATAAAATACTTGTCCTCAAGGCTTGAGATGTGGGAATTATTGTAGAATGGTAGTTGGCTCCCTTGTGGCATCCTTCAGCTTTGTATCTTTCCACTATATTAAAACTTCTTGAATTTTGCATTGGCAGAGACGATGTTTGTGTTGGTTAAGGACGACTTGGGGCTGCAACCAAATGGAACCTTCTTCGTCCAATTCAGGAAAACTAGTTTGAACATGGCACTTGGATCCAATCAATTTCTTTAAGTAGAAGACTTGAAAAACTGGATGGATCTTAGAGTGGCTTGGAAGTGCTAATTTGTAAGCTAAGGGTCAAATCTACTTGATGATTTTATAGGGGCCATAAGAATTTGGAGAAAGGTTTTTGCAGTGGTTTTCTTTGAGGGAAGTTTTTCTTATATGGTTGTAGATGAGAAAAACATTATTCCCTTGAGAAAAATGGTGTTAGGAGTGATTTCAATCAACATGTTTCTTTTTTATCCTAATCCATGGACAAATTATCTTTGAGAGTGCATAGAATGTCAACCCAAACTATATGGGTTTTTTCAACCTCTTGGACCTTGGAGACACTTGGTAGGTAAGATAATATTGATAGGGAATTTTGAACATAGACCACTTCAAATGGATTTGTGTGAGTGGCACCATGATAAGTTGTATTCTACCACCATTCAATGAGGGGTAACCACTTAACCCATTGAGATTGTTAGGTAGGTAGAGAGGTAGTGTAGGTCATTGAATATAAGGTGGACTAGGTCCACTATATTATTAAATAAGGCCCACTATGGTAGTTAGATATAATAAATGGGTATTTAGATATAATAAATGTAAGACTGTCATTCAGATGCAAATCACCTCAAATAGTATTCCAAGCACTTGTTGACGGATTTTGTTTGACCATCAGTTTGGGGATGATAGGTAGTGCTAAGATGCAATTAGGTGCCTTGGAACCTGAACAATTATTGTCAGAAGTTACTTTTGAAAGTCAAATCACTCTCTGAGGCAATAGATTGTGGCATGACATATCGTTTGAAGATAGTTTTCCATGAAAGTCTATCAACCACAACCATGATGACTGATTTCTTGTCAGGTTTGGGTAAATGACAATGAATTCCATAAATATATCTATCCATACAGTAGGTGGAATAGGGAGAGGTTGTAGTGCTCTTGTAGTTTTCACTATTTCTCCCTTGTTGTATTGGCAAAGATTGCATTTAGCCACAAAAGTGTGATATGCTACTTCATGCCTTCCTAGAAAAATGAACATTTGATATTTTCATAGATTTTATGAAATCTAAAATTTCATGTTGTTGGCAAATCATGGAGTTCATAGAGAAAATTGGATTTAAATTTGCATTGTTTTCTTACATATAAGAAACCTTTATATTGGAGCTCCTCATTTTTCCAAGTGTATCTTGGAGATGCATTAGAGTCCTATTGTAGTTGTTGGATTAGGATAGATTTTTTGGAATCTGGGAACCATTCAAGGAAAGTTGCATTCAACCAATCATCTACAATGAAGGAGAATGAAAAGAGGGACCCTTCCTCTTGGTATTTCCTAGAAATAGCATCAACAATGACATTCTCTTTTCCCTTCTTGTAAATGATCTCATAATCTAGCCGAACATTTTGGTAACCCACTTGTGTTGCTCGAGGGATAAAATCTATTGTTCCAAAAAATATTTGAGGCTATAATGATAGTTTTAATTTGGAATAATTTCCCAAGCAAGTAAGGACGCCAAATATTCACCACATGCAAAATGGACAACATTTATTTTTCATATGTTGATTTTCCCAAGTGTCACTCAGAAAGTTGTTTACTAGTAAAGGCTAAGGGTCTTCCTTCTTGCATGAGAATTGTACCAATGCCTTTCCCTAAGGAATCACACTCCAAAAGAGAAGTCTTTTTCAAGTCAAGCAGATCCGGTACTGGAGTGGTACACATAGAATTTTTCAAATATTAAAAGGCTTGATCGGCTGCATTACAACTCAAATTATTTTTTTTAGGGTAGTGAATGGGGTTGCAATGTTTCTATATTTCTAGAATAACTTTCGATATTATTCGGTTAAACCAAGGAATCCTTGCAAAATTTTAAGAGTCTTAGGGTAGGGACAATCCTTCATACCTTCGATTTTCTTGGGATTGACTTAGATACCATCCTTACTAACAATATGGCCCAATTATTCCACTTCTAAGGCCTCAAAGGCACATTTGGGCCTTTTGAGAAATATTTGATGTTGAGAAAGCAGTTGTAAGACCTGATCCACATGGGAAATATGGGCTTGCTAGTTTTTACTATAAATGAGGATGTTATCAAAAACAACAAGGTCAAAATGACGTAAAAAGGGTTGAAAGATGTGATTCATGAGAATTTGGAAAGTTGATGGTGCATTATATAGGCCAAAGGGCATGACCAAGAACTCATAATGGCCTTCATGAGTATGAAAGGAAGTATTTGGAATATTGACCTCCTTCATACAAATATGGTGATAAATGGAATGAAGATCAAGTTTGGTAAAAATGAGCACCAGTCAATTTTTCCAAAAGGTCATCAATGACGGGAATGGAAAAATTATCTTTGATGGTAATTTTGTTGAGAGCCAGAAAATCAAGGCACATGTGCCAAGTTCCTTCTTTTCTTAGTACCATGACCATGAGATATGAATAAGGTCTAGTACTAGTTTGGATGACACACATGGCTAACGATTCTTGAACAACTTTTTCAATGTCATTTTTCTGAGCAAATGGGTGGTGATAAGGGTGAACATTGGGTGGGAGACTACTAGGTATAAGTGGGATGAAATGATCATGGGTACCACAAGAAGGTGGGAGGCCTTGGGGTTTTGAAAAACTAAGTGGTGTTTGGATAATGTAAGATGCATGTTGATATGAATGGTTGGGGAAGTAGTATCAAAGGATTGAATGGCATGGAACTGGGAAATAATGCTAGAATGTCCCTTTTGAGGAGTTTTTCCATACGGTGTGAACTGAAGATCAAGAGAAAACTTGTTGTGATGCCTTGGAAAGTGTAGCGATGCACATCCTGTTGAAAGCTCATGTATAAATCCTTGAAATCCATGGTGATGGGTCCTAGAGTGCATAACAATTTAGCACCTAGAACAATGTCATAGCCCCCAATTTCAATGGAAAACATGTGGGATTTCAAAGAATAGTCACCAATTTGAAGGAACACATTTTCACAACGACTTCCACATTTAATGGAACCTCCATTAGTAATCATGATCTGAAAATTGTTGACTACATGGATAAAGCAATGGGTCTCTTGAGAAACTCTACAATTAATAAAGTTGTGGGTGTTGCCATTATCGATGAAGAGAATTCATTTACGATGATTGATATAGCCAATTAATTCAAGAGTTTGGGGAGTTGAAATATCATTTAGAGCATGTAGAGATATGAGGCATTCCACATCAAGATGATCAGAGGGAGGAATGTTATCATTTGGTTGGGGCAATGATTTTGGAGAGTAAGCATCACTATCATATTCATAAATGTTCTTAGAAATGGCCATAAAAAAAAAATCTCCTTACATTTATTCCCCAGAAAGTATTTTTCATCGCAATTATAGAAAATGCCTTTAAGTTGGCATTCAATCATTTCTTCCCTTAATAATTTGTGGACCTTGAGATGAGGAGAGGAAAGAGTGGGATTGGTGGGGTGGGGGCAGGGAATAAAGGATGGATTTTTTATTTGAGCAGTGATCACCTATTGTGCTCCTTGTCTCTGTGAGTGGTTTCAAGCCATGGCTTAGGGCCAACCATTAGGATGTGAGCATGGATTTCATCCTTGAGACCACTAATAAATCATTTGTGAAAGAATGTGTGTGACATTCCTTTGGTGTGGAAAGCCAGTTGTTCAAAAGAAGTGATGTAGTTTTCAACTGTAATTGATTGTTTAAGATTGGTCAAATGGCCCAGGTGATGAGTGTCTATGTCAAAATGTTCAAATTGAGTCCAAGCAATATAACCTCAGTGGGAATTCTTACGCCATTGCCACCATTTTCAACACTCAATATCTAAATAGAGGACACTGATACAAAGTTTCATTAAGTCATTGGTGATACCATGCAATAAGAAACAATGTTACATTTGAGTGGTCCATCCAGTGGGGTTCGAGCCATCAATTTTATTCACATCCACTATAAGAAGGCACGGATCATGAGAAAAGAAGTTAGAATGAAGATCCATGGAATTGGATGATTTGACTAACTCTTGGTGTAAAGGTTTTTCCAGGGAGTCAGGGCCCTTGAATTTATCAAGAAATTTTGATAGGGTTTACATCTAAGCAGTGAGGTTGTTGAGGTCTCGTAGCTTGGAATTTAGCAAGATTGGAATTAAATTGAGTAAGGTACCAAATAGAAATATTCAGAGAAAGAACACAAATATTATCCATATATATTGCAGAAAGAAGCATAAAAATAAATAGAATGACAATATGAGATAAAATAAGATACCTTTATTAATCTCAAAGAATTGTTCACTTTCTTCTTCGAAGGGGCAACCTCCAATCGAACAGATCTCAAATTACAAATAATTCCACAAGACATATTTTACAATGATTCTACCTCTATATATACTACTTCTATCTTCTTAATAACATTCTAGAGAAGGAACTTTCTAGTAGGTGAAACCTTTTAGTAAGCCTTCCTAGAATAGTTGTGTTCACACTACTACATAGGCCTTATTTACTAATGATGGAATTTATTACATAGAAATACATATATTCTATATTCTTTATGGGTTAGGGGGTTTAGGACCTTTTGTGCCAGTAGAAACACCCTCCCTTAATTTCTTAACTTCAACACTAAAGACATTCATTAGAAGTCAAGAAATAGGGCCCCGCTTAGAGTTTCTTTCCATTAGAAACCTTAGGAGTGTTGCTTGCAAGTTTTGAAGCTCAAACGTCTTCTTCCTCACTTCCAAAATAACTCACTGAAAAAGTTTGAAGACTGTCATCACCCACTGATACACGTTGTATCGACGAGGAATCACTATTGTTCTTCGATATACACTATATAAAAGATAACTCCCTATTCTCGTCGACACTATAAATCCTTCTTCTTCTCACCGGTGATGAAACATCTTCTAAGTACCGATACACTAGTGGTGAATCCCTATTTCTCGTCGATACAATGCTCATCAGTACTAAATCCTCTTCTTCCACTGATACGACGACAGAAAATTTCCATCTCTCCCTGACACAGGGCATATTGGTAGGGATATCCCTTTTCTCACCAACATAGACCATATCGGCGAGGAACTTGCAGCTTGAGGCCTCTCTTGTTTTCTTCCAACTCAAATCCTTTTCACTACACACATTAGTCACGTTATGTTGATTTTCAATTAAGCATTTTTTGTATAGATGGATAACTGATATTGATTTCATGTTGATTCTAATTTATGTCATGTTGCATTCATGATTGAGTATTATAATGATCTTGGCGATTTTGTTTGTGTCTCTAGTTGTTTTTATTACGCCTATCATATCCCCATGTGTTGTGTGCCTCTTGATTATATGAATAACCCTGATCATGAAAGTTCCATTTATTGTTATGTGGATTGATTACAGAGTCTGCAAGACATAGGTTGGCTTTGAATTACATCTCAAAGAAGAATTGGTATTCATGTCGCATACTTAGTGTCTAGTGCTCCAAAATTTAGTTGGTCATTTTCACGGGATAATGCTTCCCAACCACTGATAGATGACCTTAGTTCCAATGGATTTATTAATATCCTATATAAAAACAAATGTCATGGGAATTGATGGAACTGAATTAAGACAAAGAAGTAGCGAGAATAGGGTTCAAACTTTCATTTAAAAATGCATTTGCTAACAATTTTGGGTATTGGTAAAAATGGACTTTTTACATCCAAAATAGACTAACTGTATGTTTTGTGGGATTAAAATTCCAATGACACTGATGGAATCGAAATACGAGGTCCATAAGTGTTAGAACGATATCCAAGTAATTTTCTCCAAGTAAGCCTCGTTAACCGTGAAACTACTCAAATTCTTGAATGAAGTGGTAAGTTCTCTCATTGGAAACATATCCTTGTGCTCTCAACATTGTAAAAAATGACACCTCAACTAGATATTGTATGATTAAGTTATGGGCCTTTGAAGTTAATATAGGTTTTGTCTAAACCCCCTTTAAACATCATTAAATAAAGGTCGGTGAATTGAAACTATACCCTGATATGCAATGTTATATTTAAAATTGAGTTAAATTTATTTAGAAATAATATTTAAAATGAAAAAATAAATTTATAATATTATAAAAAATAAGATGGAATATTAATTTAAGGGGATAATGTTAATTTTGTGTGTGTGTGTGTGTGTGTGTGTGTGTGTGTGTGTGTGTGTGTGTGTGTGTGTGTGTGTGTGTGTGTGTGTGTGTGTGTGTGTGTGTGTGTGTGTGTGTGTGTGTGTGTGTGTGTGTGTGTGTGTGTAGGGTCTCATGATAACTTATGTTCGATTTAAGGCATTAAACCTATTGATAAATGATGAGGTGGATGGGGTACCCTCATCCACACAACCCCTCCCCCTTTGACTTTGAGTTGAAGTTCCCATTACCATATAACATAACCCTTATACACTTTGTGTTGGTGATCAAATGGTTTCCAAACTCCACCACATATCAACATTAAAACAAGGATTGATTGTCGACACGTCAACATTAGAATAAGGATTGAGTGCTGACACAAACTGGAGGTGAAATAAGGATTGAGTTCCGACACAAACCAGAGGTGAAATAAGGATTGAGTGCCGACACAAACCGGAGGTGAAATAAGGATCGGGCTCCACCATGTTGGAAGTGAAATCAACATCGGGCTCCACCATGTTGAAGGTGAAATCAAGATTGGGCTTTTGTACCCATGCACAAAGGTAACACCATGGATGGTCACGAGATTAAAGTCATGTATTTGTTGTATAAGTCAAGATTGAGGTGGAGGGTTGGGAATGGCCCATACAACCCTATTCATTTTTATTGCGTCGAGAGGTACTATACAACCCAATATGGGAGAGATGTTCATGTAACATAACACATTAAAATAATAATAAAACATTAAAATAATAATAATAAATTAAAAAATTAATAATAATAAATAATATATAGAGAGAGATAAAATACCATCATAGGAATGCTTGGAAAATTATTGGGAGGGGAAAATGTCTGTGGAAACCCTAGGGTGGTTTCCCCAGATCATGTGGCCTTTGGTTCCTTGGTGACCAGTTTTTTCCCTTATTCTAGTGGTTACCCAAGTCATTGAATTCCATTCTGGAGATATTAGCAGTTACCATGGACCTTGATGAGGAGATAGTCACTTCTCTCCTGATCTACTGGTTGGGTCGGATATATGGGTGGAGCCAGTTGTTGGTCTAGTGGGTTCGAACTTTCATTAAAAAATGCCTTTGCTCGCAATTTTGGGTATTGATAAAAATGGATTTTTTACATCCAAAATAGACTAACTATATGTTTTGTGGGATCAAAGATCCAATGCCACTAATGGAATCAAAATACAAGGTCTGGAAGTGACATAACAATCTCTAAGGAAGTTTCTCCAAGTAAGCCTCATTAACCATGAAACTGCTCAAATGCTTGAATGAAGTGATAAGTTCTCTCATTGGAAATCTCTCCTCGTGCTCTCAACATCGCAAAAAATGACACATCAACCAGATATTGTATGATTAAGTTATGGGCCTTTGAAGTTAATATAGGTTGCATCTAAACCCCCTTTAAACATCATTAAATAAAGGTCAGTGCATTGAAACTATACCCCGATATGCAATGTTATATTTATAATTGAGTTTAATTTATTTAGAAATAATATTTAAAATAAAGAAAAAAAAATTAATATTATAAAAGTTAAAAGGGAATATTAATTTAAGGGGATAATGTTAAGTTTATATATATGTGTGTGTGTGTGTGTGTGTGTGTGTGTGTGTGTGTGTGTGTGTGTGTGTGTGATGAGGTTGATGGGGGACCCTCATCCACACGACCCCTCCCCCTTTGACTTTGAGTTGAAGTACCCATCACCATATAACATAACCCTTATACGCTTCGTGTTGGTGATCAAATGGTTTCCAAACTCCACCACATATCAACATTAAAACAAGGATTGAGTGCTAACACATCAACATTAGAATAAGGATTGAACATTGACACAAACTGGAGGTGAAATAAGGATTGAGTGCCGACACAAACCAGAGGTGAAATAAGGATTGAGAGCCAACACAAACCAAAGGTGAAATAAGGATCAAGTTCCACCATTTTGTAAATGAAATCAACATCAGGCTCTGTCATGTCGAAGGTGAAATCAAGATTGGGCTTTTGTACCCACGCACAAAGGTAACACCATGGATGGTCATGAGATTAAATTCATGTATGTGTTGTATAAGTCAAGATTGAGGTGGAGGGGTGGGCATGGCCCATACAACCCCCTTCCTTTTTATTGCATCGATTGGCGCTCTACAACCCAATATGGGAGAGATGTTCACGTAACATAACACATTAAAATAATAATAATAAATTAAAAAATTTATATATATATATATATATAAACTACCATTGTGGGAACACTTGGAAAATTATTGGGAGGGGAAAATGTCTTTGGAAACCCTAGGTTGGTTTCCTCAACTCCTGCGGCCTTTGGTTCCTTGGTGATGATTTTTTTCCCTTATGCTAGTGGTTATCCAAGTCGTTTAATGTTATTCTAGAGATACTAGCAGTTACCATGGACCTTGATGAGGAGATAGTTGACTTCTCTCCTGATATGTTGGTTGGGTCGGATATATGGGTGGAGCCAGTTGTCGGTCTAGTGGGTTCTCATGCATACGTGTTTCTCTCCTTTCCCAGAACTAGTTGTGGCTTGGCAATAGATGGAGGTTTCTCTTCATGTTTTTCATATGAGCCTATGCTCTTCCTTGGGCTTGGATGTCCACACTCAAATGTTCCCTCCTCGGGGGTTGGTTCATAGCTAGGCTTGGATCTATGGTTTTCTTTTATGGGACCACCACCCCTTGACATTTAGTGCAGTCAAAAGGAAACATCCCATCCCACAAACCCTAGCCCATCGTTGGGTCTAATCTATTAATTAGCAATAACCATATTTAAGTAAAAGTAGTTGATATAACCATTTTTCACCCTTTAAAATTAATGGTGCCCATTACTTTATTAATATGTTAATACGTTGTTGATATATTAATGTATTACTATTGTATTAATGCATTTTTACTTTATTAATGCATTAACATTTAACCGTTCCTCAAGTTTTGCACTCTAAAAAAAGTTTTCACCTCGAGAGATTTGATCCCTCTGAGTGCTTGATAGATCCAGAGTTAAGATGGATATATGTTAGTTATACATGAAGGTGGAGTGGGGGGAGCTCACAACCATAACCATACACCCCCCTTTTTATTCTATGACACTTGAAGGTGGAGTGGAAGGGAGGCTCATGACCATAATGATGTGTTCCCTCCCCCTCTTGATGGGGTAAACATACCCATGAAACACCCCAACCCCCTTTTCAAAAACATTATGTGATGAAAACCTCTTTAAAGCCCTCCAAAATTTATTATGAAAATTTTAAACCTTAAGGTGAAGTGGGGTGGGGGAACCCACAACCAATTGACTTATAACCATCCTTAACCATGATTAATTAAATATTTACAACCTATGCTTCCATATTAACACCGATGCTTAGCCCACACATGAGATCTACTTTGATCACCGATACATCGGCACAAGAATCCACTTTCCTGTTGAAACACCATGTGTTGGGGCTCTTCACACATCTTTTTCCATGGAACAGGGGATCATATTTTGGCCATAAAGTTTGTCTATAGGACTCGTTTCGTGCACTCCTTGTATCGTTGGAAAGGTTTCATTGATATCTTCAACTTCTAAGTTATAGGATTTACAAGTTTCCTTAACTATTGTCACAATTTTTAGGATTAAATATTGTCATATTGTCAACATCCCAGGAACTCGGAAACCCAGTATTGAAATAGGGATGTCCATGAAACAACCATCAAAAGGACCCGAGATCAAACATAGGGAAGTATATCCAAAGTTTTCACTCATATGTCAATTAATTCCTTACTTTTGAGTAACTTTAAATTATATTTCTAAGTGTTATGTATGCGAAACTCATGCATTTGGTATTGAATGGCACCGAGGTACTAGCTGGAGGAAGATCATACTCACAACAATTATAAATCAAGACAAGGAGCATTCACTAGTACACAAAAACATCTTTGTGAAAGTAATCTTCAACAAAGGAGGTGGTTGTTGTATCATCACATGGGAAACTAACAACAAAAGGAAATCAAGCCCAAATGGTAGAAGTCTGGATCCCCTAGTGGAAAAATCTCAAACTATAATATCCCCAAAAAAATATTAGAATATTAAATTCTAAGTGTACTTGGGAATAAATTTTTGTTTTTGGATAATTCGAATTTGGAAATTATTTTCCATTTATGGAAAATCCGAATTTGGAATTTTATTATTGTAATAAATTATTTGATGACTGTTGGGAAAATATTTGACTTGCCCAACTAACTTATTTTATCTTCACAGATGTGAAAGACAAACTTTTTATAAATTAAATGTTTGAAGACAAATGGAATAGCCAGGTTAAAAATAACTGACCATGACTCCATGAGTGGGGAACAGATTTGAGTTACCTCAAGGCTGATTTTTACAAGTGGCAAATGTGGGATTTGACCATAGCAGCCCCTTAAAATCAGGGATTTGCAAAGCTGTGAATTTCCCGAGGGAAGGAAAGACCTAGGCACAAGATGCATATAAAAACAACATATGGAAGAGGCATGGTGTATGTTGGAGAAAGGGAACTACTTGTTGTTATGAGCACTATTAGTGTGAGTAAAAGGAAATTTTTGATATGTGAATGGTGACTGTAGCTAAGGAGGAGCATTTAAGTTTTCCCTTATGGACTCATGGTCAGGCTAGGGGGTGAACAGGGCAAGTGAACTTGGTTGTTTTGTTCTACGGTTGGGTGGAACGTGGTTGTTCCATTTGTATTCCAGCATCAGGTTTTAGATATGTATCTTTACTTTCTTTCCCTATCAATATTATGTTGATTACTAATTGTTAGGGAGATGATGTTTTATTATAGTTCAAGGATACTATACTATTTTAATTGAAATGTGATGTTGGTATATAGATATATATTGTTTTATATATGTGCTCAACTGTACAAAAATAGCAGAACTAGTGCATGCTCCTATAGTCCTTAAACATGGTTATACATATATAAATGATTGTATATATAGATATAGGTGTGCATGCATAAAGAAATAACAGAATTAGTATATGTTCCTATTTAATCCTTGAATATGGTTATACATATATAAATGATTGTATATACATATATAGGTGTACATGTAGAAAGAAATCATGGAACTAGTGTATGTTCCTACTTAATCCTTAATTATGGTTATACATATAAAATGAATCTATATCCCTATAAATGTGTTCATGCATAAAGAAAAGATTGAACTATTGGCATGTTCTTATTGACTATTGAGTTATATATGTTGAATTTCTATCCAGATATGTACATCACCACATAAATAACAGTTTGAATACAATTTTCATTTCTACAACATACATAGTGATGAAATCAAAGTATCTTACAAAATCAACCCTTGTATTCATTCGAGCACTATTCAGATTATTACAGTAGCATAGACCAAAGACTCCACAGTCATGTGTAGTGTAACAAAATTCTAAGGACTACATATGGAACCCTATTGTAATCGAAGTAAGGTGTGCTAGATCAGAACTCGAATACCTTTCGAGAGAGAGATTTCTCCTTCTTTCGCTTCCCTCGAGTTGTATAACCTGCAACAGGAAAAGATGATGGGTTTAGTAAACTATGATAAGTCTTTAATGGAAATCAAATAGTAAGAACAAGACAAGGACGATACTTAGCTTGAGTTTGTGAAGTTCAGATCGCCTTTTCTCTTGGGCAATTTTCTATCCACAATCCAGGAAGAGGAGGAGTGGACCCAAAGTTGGTTGATGGGTACCCTCGCAAAACAAACAGGTCCCCATCATTAATTTAATGTATCTATGCATAAAGAATTTCACTTGAAAATAGAGAGAAACGACAGTGAACAATTTATTCCTGAATAGATAGTGAATAGATTTAATCAACAGGAATCACATTTAATAGATACCAAATCCATGTGTATTGTTCACGATAAGTAAACAAAATTAAATAACATTACAAACAGAACCCATTACATAGTTTCAAATCATGACTGTGTAAACGAGAATGGAACCCTATGAGTGGTCAACCCTTTTGTAAACGATTCAACTCTAACTGACGAGAGTTTAAGTGGCCACAAAAAAATCCACAGAGGCAAAGTATTTGTAATTAAAAGGATATTGGCAGTGTATTGTTTCAAATGAGTAATGACCTACTAATTTTGCTATACAGGATTGTAATTTATGAATTACGAACATAGGGTTGATGTTGTTATATGTATATATATGCTATATGAAATACAGAGTGAAGTTTATGAAGCAGAGGGTTAATTTTCCCTATACATATTCACTATATGAAGCACAGAATGCAATCTTACGAACAAAGGGTTAAATTTTTCCATGTATACAACGTGCAATTTACGAAGATCCCCATAGAAGAGTTATTTGTCCACATAAATACACAGAGTGCATCTTTGAATTCCATAAAGGATTAATCGCGTATGTGTTTATTTGCGTAGAGTATAAAATACGAGTTCCACAGAGTGGTAAATGTAAACACACCAAGCATAAAGCTACAAAGGATTAAAACTATACTTATATCCTTACACAAAGTATCAATTACAAAGTCCACAGAGTGTTAATAACCATTACAAAGAACATGCATTACGATTTACACAGTGTTAACGTATTTTACACAGAGTATAAATTATGGGACTCCCCATAGAGAAGTTTGAGGAATTTCCCACAGAGATTAAACGAATGTATATATGTAAATGGTAAGGGTTAACAATGTCACAACAGTGGATACAAGCAACGGGAAAGGAACAATGACAGTGTAATTGTTAAAACGATTTCGGCCACGAAAGAACTGTGATAATTATAGACTAGTAGAACAAAAGTCAACCGAGAAAGTACAATAACCCTCCAGTCCCGAAACTTTAAACCCAATGGAACCCCAGAAGAAAACATATACAGAGGCATGATGGTAATGCATGGTAAACCCTCACTCAAAGAAAGAAACATAGATTTTTTTCATAAAACCTAACTTCTTGCTACTTTGCACCAAACAAAGATTCATGCATGAGATATAGAGGGATGAAGAAATAATGTTTTTACTCATCGTGCACAGAGAAGAACCAGAGGGATGTTCACCTCCTTCCATTGTTTACCAGGGTTGAGTTTTTCCCAAGTCATCGGCCATACACAGAGTAGGGAAAAATGTTACAGCGTAGAGGTTGATTTTCATACAACGCAGATGTAGTTTTGTGAGTACAGAACCAAAGGGGAACAAATGAACATTGGTGACCTCAAAGGCCTCACAAAGAGGAGTAATGGTGGTTGCATACACCGAGTACCACTGCCATGTGATGCTTCATATATGGCGAGCCCGCATTGGGAACGACTACCTAAGTGTCAAGCTCAAAAGGTATGATACAAACCTCCCATTAATGAAATATCCAAAGGTAAAAGCCTGCAGACCGATCTGACATCTTCCATTAAAATGGTTTCAAACCTATTCAATGTTGGGCCATGTCACTAGTCGGGTAGGGTTTAATGTTGTTAGGTATAGGTTATGTTCATGGTGCAAGATCAAAACCATAAGTGTTATGGTGTATGTTCGATACGATGTGTCAAAAGCTACGTTGGTATGGCAACCATATAACAATCCCTATGTAACGATATTACATGTTTTGCATAGAAACTCTTCAATGCACTATGATATAAAATACATGGTAATGGATTGTTATGATAACGATATTAAACTGTAGGAATTGTGTTATTGATATAATAGTTTGTATGATATACGATTTATATAATGTCATGGTTAAGATTTATGTTGGCTTATGTTAAACGAATATATATATATATATAGGAATAGCATTAGTGTTATGGTATTCATACTATAGTTGATACAATAAGCAATGTATATCATATTGGATAGTGAAACGTTATGGACAGACTATATGTTATTCCATTGTCCATAGTTTATTACGCACTGTAATCTTTTGGATAGCACGACTTAACATAGACATGATAGTTATTATAAGGGCTATGATAGCCTAGTTGCAATCATCTTAATAACAATTAAGTACATGATTCTAATCCAATAGCGACGATAAATTTACTCTGCATATAATAAAGGAATAAAGTTATGTTTTGATCAAATATTGAAGAGTCAAGGAGCTTTAATGTCTCGAAACAAAAAAAAAAAAAAATAGTTGGGAAATTTGGGGTACATTACATATGGTATCAGAGCCGAAGGTTACAACACTTGGACCTTAGGGCAAGGCCAAATTGTTTTAATTTTTCATTTTTTTTGTTAAAGAAAAACTAAAAAATATGTTTATTGTTACAAACAAAAAAATTGTTGGTCTGTTGTGATAAGGTCAGCACAGAATGAAGAAGAAACCAAACCTAAAGAGAATCCTAATAAAGGACTTCCTAAAGAACCTGGGCATAATAACGAAGGAAGTTCATCCACCCAGGTTTTGTAAACAATGAAGAACCTTATCATGGAATTACAAGTGTTTAAAGAAGACAATGAAAAGTTGAAAAGGGCACAGGAAGACCAGCTAGAAATAAATGAAATGTTGATATGAAACATATTAACAAAAAAGAGCCCAAAGGATAATGGCAAGGAAGAAGAGGTCAACAAAAGATCCTCTAAAAACTATGGTCATGAAACAAAAAACGAGAACAATCCTTTCGAAGAAACACACATGGAAGGAAACAAAACAACCACAAGAAGGAAAAGAAAACAAGTAGATCACCTGGAAGGTGAATTCAAGAAAATAAAACCATCCACCTTTGACGGAGAATCAAGAACGGGTAAAGAGGCACAAGCATGGCTACTAGATATAAAGAAATACTTCCAGATTTACAATTACTCTAGTAATATGAAAGTCAGAATGGCCATTTATAACTTGAAGGGAAAAGCAAGTATCTGGTGGAAAGACCTGAAATTGGCCAAGGGATTGAAAGAGAAACAAATGGAATGGTCATATTTTAAGAAATATTTCAAGAAGCAATATTTATCAGAAAGATATTACAAAATAAAGACTTAGTAATTCTACGAGATAAGACTCGGATAGATGACCATGGATGATATGATAAATAAATTCCTCGAACTCTTGAGATTTGTACCATACATCAAAGAAGACAAAGTAAAGATACAACGATTCTTAAGTTGTATACCACAATCGTACAAATACATAATTGAATTTGACAATTCCAAGACCTTAAATGAAGTTTTCAGGAAATCTCGGATGCACTATGATCAGTACAAACAGAGCTTTTAAATTCCCAAGGCATGGAAGGACAAGAAACAGAACAAAATGAATCAGCGAAAGAAAGGCTTCCAACCAGCCCCTTTCCAGAATATGGAAAAGAACTTCCAAAATAAAGATTATCATTCCAACACCCGGAGTGCTCAAAGGGGAGGTAGACCTGTTAATCTGGGAGTCAAGAAAGTTGGGGACAGCCCCAGAGAACCATTAAAGTGTTGGGAGTGTGGAGAACCTCACTTGAGGAGAAACTATCCATGCTTAACTTTCACAGAAAGAACTACAGTTCATAACCTGCATGAAGATTCTACAGTAGGAGATATGGGCAGAAGCATGCATAGAATTAATGTAGTTGTAGATGGCATGCAAGTTGATCATCAATCCACTATCGTGGAGGTTGAAGGTAAAATTCATGATAGCCACATTTTTATATTAATTGACCCAAGAGCTAGTCTGAGTTATGTTACTTCTGATTTAGTTGAATTAAACAAACTCAAGAAAGTAAAGCATGCTAAGTCCTGGTTAGTACAGTTAGCAACAGAAACTAAGAGAAAAGTAACAGATTTCATTTATGAATGTGAACTCAACATAGATGGTCAAAGCACAAAGTTAAATTTGAACATTTTACATTTGGGATCTTACAATATAATCATTGGAATGGACTGGTTAGAGAAACACAAAGTAATTTTAAACTATTACGAAAATTCACTTACTTACAGAGATGAAAAAAACACAGTTAGGACAATACAAGGGATCAAAAAACTAGTTCCAGATAGGAAGATATCAGCCATGCAGTTTAAGAAATGTATGAACAAAGGGTGCCAAGTTTATGTTGTTCAGATAACTAATCTGTTAGAAAAGGAAAACAAACTCGATTTAGAGGACTTTGCAGTCCTACATGGGTTTAGAGATGTATTTGTGGATGAAATACCAAAACTGCCTCCAAGAAGAGAGATAGACTTCTCTATCGATCTACTACCTGGATTTGACCCGATATCTAAGGCACCTTATAGAATGAGTTTACCTGAAATAATAGAGCTGAAAATTCATTTGCAAGAACTGTTAGATAAAGAATATATCAGACAAAGTGTCTCACCATGGGGAGCACTAGTTATTTTCATTAAAAAGAAAGATGGGATTTTGAGGCTATGCATTGATTATCGAAAACTAAATAAGATGACGATTAAAAATAAGTATCCTTTACCCAGAATTAACGACATGTTTGACCAAGTGGGAGGAGCAAAGATCTTCTCTAAGTTAGATTTAAGGTCTGGTTATCACCAAATCATAATAAAGGAAGAAGATATAAATAAAACAACATTTAGAACACGATACAGACACTATGAGTTTGTCGTAATTCTATTTGGTCTTACTAATGCACCAACAACTTTTATGTGTTTGATGAATATTATATTTAGTCAATACTTGGATAAATTTGTATTAGTGTTTATCGATGATATTTTAGTTTACTCGAAAATGAAAGAAGAACATGAAGAACATCTGAAAATAGTATTGTAGACCTTAAGGAAACAAAAGTTGTATGCAAAGTTTGACAAATGTGACTTGTAAAAAAGAAGGATACAGTACCTAGGACACGTGATATCCGAAGAGGGTATTGCAGTTGATCCAGAGAAGATAAAATCCATTATGGAATGGCCTATCCCTAAGGATGTAGCAGACATTAGATCATTTATGGGAATTACATGTTATTACCGCAGATTTATCGAAGGATTTTCTAAGATCGTGTATCCAATTACATCTCTACATAAAAAGGGAATAAGGTTTACTTGGTCACAAAAGTGTCAGGACAACTTTGATAAGCTAAAGGGATTGTTAATGACAACACCTATCCTAAGAGTAGTAGATCTTGATAAAGACTTTACACTTTGCGTGGATGCAAGCAGAGAAGGCTTACGTTACATAAGACACGTCATATGTTACGAATCATGTAAACTAAAAGAAAATGAACAGAATTACGTTACACATGATTTCGAGTTAGCATCCGTAATTCATTCACTGAAAATGTGGCGACATTATTTAATGGGAAGAAAGTTTATGCTACTATCCGACAACAGTGGTGTAAAGTTGTTATTCAGTCAACTAGATCTCAATGCAAGACAAGTGAGGTGGCTACCCTTCTTAAGTGATTTTGATTTCGAAGTAAGACACATCAAAGGCAAAGAAAACAAAGTTGCAGATGCCCTAAGTCGGAGGACTAATGGACTTTTTGAGATAAGTGTTAGCAAAGAAGAAAATGACATCGAACGAAGAATAAAATATGCAAGTTGTAATGACGAAAAATACATCAAAACAACAACATAATTACAAGGAAATGCAAAAAAAATGGACAAAACATATCTGAGTTTAGATAAAAATGGACTGCTAAGGTTCAAAAATAGGTTGTACATACCTAATTCTGTTGATTTAAAGTCAACAATTCCTAACGAATTGCACAAAACTCCATATTTTGGTCATCCAGAATACCAGAAAATGATAACAGCCTTAAGAAAATTGTTTTATTGGCCCAACATGAAAGTGAAACAGCTGAATACTTATCTAAATGCTTAGATTGTCAATAGGTAAAGGCTGAACATCAACATCCATCTGGCCTGCTATAGCCTCTACCTATACCAGAATCAAAGTGGGATATTATCCCATTGGACTTCATCATCGGTTTGCCTAAGACTCAAAAGAAAAATGACTCGATTATGGTAGTGATTGATAAACTTAGAAAATCTGCACATTTTGTACATGTGAAATCTACTTATAAAGCAATTAATATCGTTGAAATATTTATGAAAGAAATATTTAGATTGCATCGAATTCCTAAGATGGTGATTTTGGATAGAGATGTCAAATTTACGTCAAAGTTTTGGAAGGAATTGTTTACATGATTGGATACTAACCTGAATTTTAGCACAAGCTACCATCCACAAACGGATGGGAAAACTAAACGAATGAATTAGATTGTGGAATACATGTTACAAATGTACATGAGAACGAAACCAACCAAGTGGGAGGAGTACCTACACTTAGTTGAATTTTCTTACAATAATGGCTATCAGACATCAGCCAAGATGAGTCCCTTTGAAGCATTATATGGAAGGAAATGCACAACTCCGATTAGTTGGGATAATCCAGTTGACAGACTTATGATGGGACTAGAAATGCTCTAGGAAATGGAGAAAAGGGTAAAAAGGGTACGACAAAATTTAAAAGAGGCCCAAGACTGAGAGAAAAGCTACACAGATTTTAAAAGGAGACACTAGGAATTTCAAATTGGGGACCATGTATATTTGAAAGTCAAAGCAAGGAGAAGTTCTCTAAATCTAGGAAATTGTTCAAAGTTGGTAATAAGTGTACTTGGGAATAACTTTATGTTTTTGGAAAATTCGAATTTGGAAATTATTTTCCACTTATGGCAAATTTGAATTTGGAATTTTATTATTGTAATAAAGTATTTGATGAATGTTGGGAAAAGATTTGACTTAGCCAACTAACCTCTTTTATTTTGACACATGTGAAAGACCATCTTTTTATAAATTAAATGTTGGAAGACAAATGGAACAGCCGATTTAAAAATAGATGACCATGACTCCATGAGTGGGGAACATATTTGAGTTACCTCAAGGTTGATTTTTATAAGTGGAAAATGTGGGATTTGACCACTAGTACCCCCTAAAAATCAGGGATTTGTAAAGTTGTGAATTTCCCAATGAGGGAAGGAAAGACCTAGGAACAAGATGCATATAAAAACAACATATGGAGGAGGCAGGACGCTACTTAGCATGTTGGATAAAGGGAACTACTTGTTGTTATGAGCACTATTAGTGTGAGGCAAAGGAATATTTTATCTGTGAATGGTGACTGTATCTAAGGAGGAGCATTCCAGTTTTCCCTTATGGACTCATGGTCAGGCTAGGGGGTGAACAGGGCAAGTGAACTTGGTTGTTCTATTCTATGGTTGGGTGGAATGTGGTTGTTCCATTTGTATTCCAGCATAAGGTTTCAGATATGTATCTTTACTTGCTTTCCCTGTCAATATTATGTTGATTACTAATTGTTAGGGAGATGATGGTTTATTATAGTTCAAGGATACTATATTGTTTTAATTGAAATGTGATGTTGGTATATGTGTGTGTGTGTGTGTGTGTGTGTGTGTGTGTGTTCTCAACCGTACAAAAATAACAGAACTAGTGCATGCTCCTATAGTCCTTAAACATGGTTATACATATATAAATGACTGTATATACAGATATAGGTGTGCATGCATAAAGAAATAACAGAATTAGTATAAGTTCCTATCTAATCCTTGAATATGGTTATACATATATAAATGACTGCATATACATATATAGGTGTACATGCAGAAAGAAGTGATGGAACTAGTGTATGTTCCTACTTAATCCTTAATTATGGTTATACATATAAAATGACTCTATATCCCTGTAAATGTGTTCATGCATAAAGAAAAGATTGAAATATTGTCATGTTCTTATTGACCATTGAGTTATATATGTTGAATTTCTATTTAGATTTGTACATCACCACAAAAATAACAGTTCGAATACAATTTTCATTTCTACAACGTACATAGTGATGAACTCAAAGTATCTTACAAAATAAACCCTTGTATTCATTCGAGCATTGTCCAGATTATTACAGTAGCATTGACAAAAGACTCCACATCCATGTGTAGTGTAACATAATTCTAAGGAGTACATATAGAACCCTGTTATAATCAAAATAAGGCATGCTAGATCAGAACTCGAATACCTTTTGAGAGAGAGAGAGAGTTCTCCTTCTTCCGCTTCCCTCGAGTTGTATAACCTACAAAAGAGAATAGACAATGAATTTAGTAAACTATGTTAAGTCTTTAATGGAAATCAAATAATAAGAACAATATGAGGACAATACTTAGCTTGAGTCTGCGAAGTTTAGATCGCTTTTGCTCCTAGGTGATTTTCTGTCCACGTTCCAGGAAGAGGAGGAGTGGACCCAAAGTCGGTTGATGGGTACCCTCGCAAAACAAACAGGGCCCCATCATTAATTTAATGTATCTATACATAAATAATTGCACTTGAAAATAGAGAGAAATGACAGTGAACAATTTATTCTTGAATAGACAGTGAATAGATTTAATCAGTAGGAAGCACATTTAATAGATATCAAATCCATGTGTATTGTTCACGATAAGTAAATGAAATTAAATAACATTACAGACATAACCCATGACATAGTTTCAAATCATGACTATGTAAATGAGGATCGAACCCTATGAGTGGGCAACCCTTTGTAAACGATTCAACTCTAACTGACGAGAGTTTAAGTGGCCACGGAAAAATCCACAGAGGCAAAATATTTGTAATTCAAAGGATATTGGCAGTGTATTGTTTCAAACAAGTAATGACCTACTAATTTTCCTATATAGGATTGTAATTTATGAATTACGAACAGAGGGTCGATGTTGCTATATGTATATATATGCTATATGAAATACAGAGTGAAATTTACGAAACAGGGGGTTAATTTTCCTGATACTTATTCACTATATGAAGCACAAAATGCAATATTACTAATAGAGGGTTAAATTTTTCCATGTATACAGCATGCAATTTACGAAGAGCCCCATAGAAGAGTTATTTTTCCACATAAATACACAGAGTGCATCTTCGAATTCCTTAAAGGATAAATCCCGTATGTGTTTATTTGTGCAGAGCATAAAATACGAGTTCCACAAAGTGGTAAATGTAAACACACAGAGCGTAAATATACAAAGGATTAAAACTATACTTATATCCTTACGCAGAGTATCAATTACAAAGTCCAGAGAGTGTTAATAAACATTACAAATAACATACATTACGATTTACACAGTGTTAACATATTTTACACAGAGTATAAATTACGAGACTCCCCACAGAGTAGTTTGAGGAATTTCCCACAGAGATTAAACAAATGTATATATGTAAGTGGTAAGGGTTAACAAGGTTACAACGGTGGATACAAGTAACGGGAAAGGAACACCAACAGTGTAACTGTTAAAATGATTTCGGCCACGAAAGAATGGTGATAATTATAGACTAGTAGAACAATAGTCAACCGGGAAAGTAAAATAATCCTCCAGTCCTGAAACTTTAAACCCAATGGAACCCCAGAAGAAAACGTATACATAGGCGTGATGGTAATGCATGGTGAACCCTCACTCAAAGAAAGAAACATAGATTTTGTTCATAAAACCTAACTTCTTGCTACTTTGAACCAAACAAAGATTCATTCATGAGATACAAAGGGATGAAGCAATAATGTTTTTACTCACCGTGCACAGAGAAGAACCAAAGCGACGTTCGCCGACTTCTAATGTTTACCAGGACCGAGTTTTTCCCAAGTCGTCATCCATACACAAAGTAGGGACAAGTGTTACAGTGTAGAGGTAGTTTTGCATACAACACAGAGGTATTTTTTTAGTACAGAACCAAAGGGGAACAAATGAACATTGGTGACCTCGAAGGCCTCACAAAGAGGATAAATGGTGTTTGAGTACACCCAGTACCGTTTCCATGTGATGCTTTAGAGATGGTGATCCCTCATTGGGAACGACTGCCTAAGTGTCAATCTCAGAAGGTACGATACAGACCTCCCATTAATGAAATAGCCAAAGGTAAATGCTTGCAGACCAATCTGACATCAGCCATTAAAATGGTTTCAAACCTATTCAATGTTGGGCCATGTCACTAGTCGGGTAGGGTTTAACATTTTTAGATATAGGTTATGTTCGTGGCGCAAGAGAAAAAACATAAGTTCTATGGTGTATGTTCGATACAATGTGTCAAAATCTACATTGGTATGGAAACCATATAAAAATCCCTATATAACGATATTACATGTTTTGCATAGAAACTCTTCAACGCACTATGATATAAAATACATGGTAGTGGATTGTTATGATAACAATATTAAACTCTAGGAATTGTGTTATTGATATAATAGTATGTATGATATACAATTTATATAATGCCATGGTTAAGATTTATGTTGGTTTATGTTAAACATATATATATATATATATATATATATATATATATATATATATATATAGGAATAGCATTAGTGTTATGGTATTCATACTATAGTCAATACAGTAAGCAATGTATATCATATTAGATAGTTCAACACTATGGACAGACTATATGTTAGTCCATTGTCCATAGTTTATTATGCACTGTAATATTTTGGACAGAACAACTTAACATAGACATGATAGTTATTATAAGGGCTATGACAACCTGGTCGCAATCATCTTAATTACAATTAAGTACATGATTCTAATCCAACAAAGATGATAAATTTACTCTGCATATAATAAAGGAATAAAGTTATGTTTTGATCAAATATTGAAGAGTCAAGGAGCTTTAATGTCCCCTAACAAAAAAAAAAATAGTTGGGAAATTTGGGGTACATTACACAAACATCATGAAAAGAGACCTATATTGTGCAAACTATTGACCATGTTGTATGAGGTAAAATGGGGCCAAAACCCATGATGGCCCATGGGCACTAAAAGACAAATTTGAAATGTAAATGTATATGATGTATGAAATATTAATTATGAACATTTATAATGTCATTATTCCCCCATCATTCTGTATAGAATAGGGAGGACAAAAGTTTTCAAATAGAAGGTCAAGAGTTGGGAAGTTGGAAGGACAATAATCAAGGTGAATTTCAATAAATCGGGGGATTGTACTCAAATCTAGGGCTTTTGGCTCTTTTATCTTTCATGTACTATTGTTGAAACTTTTAATGAGGAGAAGCATGTTTTGCCAAGCTATTACTAGAGAACTATGATCCTTGAGTTGCACATGTTGTGGACTATTTTTCTACGTTTCTCTCAGCACTAGGGTTTTGTAAGAGTGTATTTCACATTATAGATTGTATTCTTATTTTTTTTCTTTAGGGAATATTTGTCTGGATCTGTGAACATGGAACTATAAATGATTATGTAAATGATAGACTATTTTGGGTTTGCAGTTATTTACTCATATTCCTATCTCTACTCTGTGTGAACTATTTCCCAGGACATTGATAAGAGTATCTATGGTTATGTGTTCACTTTCTGGTTATCTTAGTTCTTTCTATATGTATGCATATTAGATTAGTTTCATTTCATTATTTGTATTAGAAACCATCACCAGTGGACCGGATCACAACTGGTAAACCCTAAACTAGAAATGGTTGTCGGGCCAGAATTTGGATGGGTTCCCTACTCCAAATGGTGAGAGGTCTAATTGGGACTTCTCACTAGGCGTAACCCCTACTGTTGATCAAGGTCACAGAGACCGCATCAACAAAAATGGCTCTAGAAGGCGGGTTTGATGACAACATGGTCATGTGGAGTCATTTCAATAATTGTTTTAACTAGCCCATGGTTCCTCTTCATATTTTTGTATGGGATAACCCTTTGAGTATTCCAAGACCCTCAAGTGGCATCTCAATCAAGACAAATAATATTTTTTCCAACTTGAAGTTTGATGGTGAAGGGCATATCTATGCATTCAAGCACCTTAATCAGCTTAACATTGCATGATATAATCTTAAAATTGTTCGGGATAATGAAATTTGTCGATTATTTATCCTCACATTAGAAGGACAAATTAAAGTCTGGTTTAGGACATTACCAATGAAATTGATACACATATGGAGACAATTCATGGAAGTATTGCTCATGTATATTATGATTATGATGAACTCTTTAATGAACTTGAAGAAATTTGTAGGCTCATAAATGAACCTGTGGATGATTTCTTTCAAAGAGTTATGCAAATTTACTATAGATTTCTTGAAAGTGACAAACCCTCGAACCAGGAAATCCTTGATTGGTTTTCATATCTTGTCTCTAATATTGAAGGGGACAATCTAGATAATTAAAAGGTCTTTGATCCACAAAATATCATTTCTTAGGACTCTAATTCACAAGATTGAGATCTACATAATGAATATGCAGTCAACTCCCATCCTAGAAAAACATTTTCAAACATATAGACCGTGATAGCTTACCCTCAAACATCTAATACTCTGCAATCTAATTTTGATGATAAATAAGACGGAAATGTTTTAAAAGACGATTTCAAATCTATATTAATTAAATAATCAATTCACGAAACTATTGTATATTTGAATGGTAATTTATCATTAGGGATAATGATGACTATATCCTTCAAGGGAAATCATGATCTAGTAATGAAACATAGAGGGTACATGTTTTCTAATTAGCACTATGTTGCAACAATAGGGGAATCTCCACCATAACTCTTAAACCCCTTAGATCTAGAGTGGGAACAAACCAGTGACGCTCCTTTTGTGAATCATGACTATGATTTGGTATGTAAAAAATATCATATTCAGTAAATCCAATCAGTTTCAGAATCTAAATATCTTCACTCTATTTATACAAATATGTTGGATAATGATCTCTCACATGATCATCCACCAGTTGATCATGCAGTAGAATCTTTACATTACTCTTTGAATGATGAAATTTTGAGTAATAAACAAGAACATGAAACTTTACAATATTTGATCGATCAAAGACCCATTCATAGTGATAGTCCATCCAAGATGCACAATTTTGAAAGTCCTTTGCAATTTAAATTTTTGGAACACAATCGAACATGATTTGATCACGAGAACCCTATTTTCAAAGATTATTCCTTTCTTGCATAAATTAATGTGAGCATCAACGTGTCCTTCATTGATCCTATACAATCTGGAATTTCTAATCTCAATGCATAGATGTTAATGACATAAGAGACTAAACATTAAGAGTGCAAATAAATTTCAGACCCATATGGGAAAACAACATCAATTAGACATCCCATCACCATGCAATACACAAGAAACAACAAGCTCATCTAAGAAACATTGTCACCTAGATATTCTCTGGAATTGCAAGTTAATATTCAGGGGAAGATGCATCACTCATCCTTGGATTGTGTTTCAGTACTCCAACACTACTCAAATAATTTTGATAATATTATAGGAGAGATATTGGAGTCATCATTTGCTCGACATTTCCCTCAAACTAGAAGGTACAATTATTCCTCTCAACATGAAGGTTATGTAAAGTGTGGGCCTAGGGAGACTTGCCTGGATAATAAGGAACTTCGGTTTTGATGGATAGTTATGTCATGTTCTCATTATCTTACGTTGATCTATGGAATAAAATATACCATCAATATTAAGACTCTTCCACAAGGAACATTTCAAGCAAATTTCATACAAGAGTCTCATCAGGTATGCCCCTCATTTTTGAATTCCTTCCAACAGTTCTATGGTGGTCATTGTAAATTTTATGATAGAATTGAAGCTTGGTTGGAGGGATCCTACGTGTATACATTTCCCATGAATAATAACATTTCCAACTTTCACATGCTAGATAGAGGTTTACTTGATTCAATTCTTCCTATTTTTTATCTCTCACTACTCCAATTTCTCCTATAACTTTTGATGAACATGTGATTGCAGGTTTGGAGTTGCTTGAATGGATCCATTGGCATTATTCTTTCACATAGTCCTTTTTTAGCTAGTGTATTACATAGTAGGAATAGGATTAACATATTTCTTTTTATTTCCTTGTCTGCTTCCATAGTATAGATTTTTTGCTTCCATTTTTGCTTGTGTAGCATAGATTTTGGCTTATTTTTGTTTCTTGAATAAAAGGAACCATTTTTATTAGTTTAAGTTGCAACTCAATGTGTCTTATTTTAGTCTTGGTTTCATTTGCATAACATTTCTCTTCTCTTTTTCATTAATTCCTTTCGCTTTTTTCATTTAATTTGAATCTTGGTTTAACTTTGGTTTACATTCATCTTCATGAGAGAACCATGTGAAAAATCCTTTAGGAAGTTTTAACTAGAAGATTTAATCACTTCAATATCATTCACCTTAGCATTAACAATTGGAAAATAATAGTCCAGAAGAGTATGATCCCGAGTTGTTGAAAAAGTATCAGTTGAAGAAGAATTTACTTTTCTAAGAAATTGGAACAAAAAACTCGAGAGATTACAAGTGAAGAAATTCACCCCACAACACTGAATGGCTTTCCCTTCAGATTTCTCAACATCTTATTAGAGGAGAATGCTTAAAGTACCGATTATGTGAGTTCTTGGTGAATTATCAACAAAATCAAGTGTCAAGTGCATGTGTTTATTATTTACCTCCATTAGACTGGATAAAACATCATACTACACCTTGCTTATCTTTGTACACGATAACTTGGAGATTTTGATTTCATGCTTCCTCCTAGTAAACCTTATTCATTGAGTAATCAAAAGTTTGAATCCATTGCCTAATATGGAAAATACATTGGTTTGAAAATATTTTAGATTAGGAGGAGTGTTGGGGAAGTTGATCATTAATACTCTTTCAAACCTCAACCAAGTACACAAAGAAAGAACCATACAATAGGTTTCACATTCACTTGCATAAGTATCACATGTTGGTTTGCAATTCCATACTCAAGATAATTTCAAAAGGAAAAGGGTTACATGCAGTCTTGTATTTCCATTTCCCTTTGTGTGTGGTGTCGATACATATCTTGGTTTCAGAGATGGAACCTGTTCAAATCCTACCATACCTAATATGTAATCTAGTGTCAAAGAGAGAACCATAGAAGAGGTAATAACAATAACCTTTCTCTAATGAACATACTCGGGTGGGAAAGAGCATTGATATTAAAAAAAAATGACCTCCTACAAAAGGCCCGTGGTTTAGATCCTCTAAGACACTGATCAACAAGAAACATTTCTCAATAAGTGCTACTTCAAGGAAGACCTATTGATCATCACAACTAGAGTCACCTATTGCTCGAAAGGGAACTTCCACTTACTATAAAAGACTTAAGGTAGTTGACTCCACTTTTCTACTAGAATCTTGACAACAATAAATTGGTAAGATTCAAAATTGGATCTAAGGAACTCAATTAGGTATGGTTCCTCATCTAATCAAAGAATTACCTTTCAACTTATTGTTTCAAACCAACTTGGATACAACCTTCATTTTCTAGTTTATGTCACAAAATAATTACAAGTGTGTTTTCTGGGAGGAAACCATCTTAGTCCATATTACTTCTCAATCAAATTTTATTTTTTTAGTAGATAGTTAGAATCGAGATAATTCTTTGGTTAAGGGATATGAAGTTTCTTTCTGAAAATGGTTGCCAAAGAAATTCACATCATTGGTTTCTAGTTTTATTGATGATATTTAACACATTAGGTTTGACTTGGCATAGTCTTATTGTTGTAAATGCTTGTGTGTAGACCTTAACCATTGAAGAGTTGGCTCACCTAAAGAGGAAGACACATCTTGAGGAAACAAAGGATTTATAAAATTTGACATGATTAAGGGACACGTCACCTGGGAAATTAATTCACAAACCTACTTTAGGTATTATACTTTCAATTCTTCACACCTGATTATTTTGAACCCATTTATTTCTGAAAATTTTGGATAAAATCAATCTTATGTATTTAACTATTTTCCCTTGTAGGTACATGTCTCCAGTTGATATCACATGCATGATTTGGAACTTTGATGAGATGAGCATGTTACGCTACATAATAAGTTTTAGAACTTGGAGAGATTTATAATGTGAGCACATATTTTGAAACCTTGGGTTATCGCAACACTAAAGAAAGCAATTTGAGGAGTAGCAAAGGAAGCTCTTTCCAATCCTTACTTATTGAAGCACAAGGCCACAAAGATGAGCCAACGGGATTCAGAAAATAAGATGTGAGAGGTAGTTTTTATCCAACCTAGCACTGAAGGCCATCTAAACGAAATGTTATGAGTCTGGTCTTTCACAAGGATTAGTATTTTCAAGAGGCTACCAAACTACTCGTTGTGTTAGGATACATGAACATTTTAAAGTTGTTTGCAATGATAACATTCTTGTTTTCTTTTATGAGATACATTTTTTCCTGACCGTATATCTGTGTTCATAATTCACTAAATATTTTGGTTTTCAATTGTATCAAGTTTCTAACAGAGTCTTATCTTTTGATTATGGGTTCGAATGCAAAGTTTAACTTCTAATTCTGAATACGATTCCTCTCTTTCATTCCACATCATCTCTTCCCCCAAAGGAAATTCATTCTCTAAATTAATTTGTTTTTTAATTCTTGATCATGTGTGATGATATACAAGTATCTCACCTCCATTTGTCTCATATAGACAACACTATGCACAGGAAACATGCTTGAAGCAGTCTGGATATCTTTCCTATCTCATTAGATGAACTAAAGGGCCCTATTGATGATAAATCAATATGATTTTGGAATATTGTGACAACAATCAGACCTTGACTTAACAAGTGGTTAATCAATGGTTATCCTTACATGTTGTTTGGTGAGTAGATCCTATGTAACAGGGAAACCACCCACACACTAAGTAGTTGCTCGCGTGAAAAGTAAAGTGTCAAAGTCTAAAGGCTGAAAAATCAAAAGGGATATTTCTATTTAGCCAGATGTAGTAAATATAAAAGGAAAATCCTAATAGTTGGAAGTCATCCCCTATCAGGCCAAAGTAAATGAAAGCAAAAGAAATAAGGCCACCACTTTCCCCATCCATTGGATGCTAAGCATATACTATATAAACTTGGAAGGACTAGGAAATAAAGCTTGATCATACTAGGGGACATGCAAATATCTCTACCAAGGCTATGGATGCTCGCTGGCAGCAAAACAAGGTCTTTGATGTCGTGGTGTCTCCATCAGGGCTATGGACACTTGCAAGAAGTGGAGCAACACCTGAGGGATAATATATATGCACCTAGTGAAAATATTTTTATATCTCAAACCTATATCATCCTCATAATGAAGATACCAACCTGGGTCATCGATGCAGTTTAAGGAAATAAATCTCATCATCATTCATCTTCTTATTGCAGTAGACAAGCTCTACTATCCAACATGCAAGCATCATCAATGAGCCCACCATGTTGAAACCTGTCAGATGCTTGTTGCACATTTATTCTGTAATTTCTGATGTTAAAGTAATAATATGAGCCTCCGCATTTTATGCTCATAAGTTATGGAAGACTAGCAGATATTTTGGCTTCATATAGTGTGTCACCAATTGTTGTTCTAGCAACAACACCCTCCTTTAATTTATTAACTTCAATATTGAAGCCATTCATTAGAATTCAAGAAATAGGCCCCCCTTAGAGTTTCTTGCCATTAGAAACCTTAGGAGCTTTTCTTGCAAGTTTCAAAGCTCAAACTTATTCTTCCTCACTTCCAAACTTACTCACTGAAAATTTTGAAGATTGTTATCACATGTTGATACACGTTATATCGAATAGGAATCACTAGTGTTCATCAATACATCTTATATCAGTGATAACTCCCTATTATTTTTGACACTATAAATCCTTCTTCTTCTCATCGGCGATGACACATCTTTTTACTATTGACACACTGACAATGAATCCCTATTTCTCGTTGATACAGTTCTCATTGGCACTAAATCCTCTTCTTCCACCGATATAATATCAAAAAATTTACATCTCTCCCTGACAAAGGGAGCATCGATAGACATCTCCCTTTTCTTGTCGACATAGACTGTATCGGAGAGACACTCACATCTTGAGGCCTCTCCTATTTTCTTCCAACTCAAATCCTTTTCGCTATACCCATTAGTCAAGTTCGCCAATTTTCAATGATTAAGAATTTTGTGTTTGACTGGATGACTGATGTTGATTGCCTGTCGATTCTAATTTACATCACGTTGCAGTCATAATTGAGTATTATAATAATCTTGGCGAGTTTGTTTATGTTGCTAGCATCTTTTATTACGCCTATCACATTGGCATGTGTTGTGCACATCTTGATTCTATGACTAACCTTGATCATGAAAATGACATTTATTATTATTTTGATTGATTACAGAGTCTGCAAGACATATGATAGTTATGAATTACATCTTAGAGAAGAATTGGTACTCATGTCACATACTCAATGTCAAGTGCTCCAAACGCCAGTTGGTTGTTTTCACAAGATAATAATTCTCGTCCATTGACATATGACCTTAGTTCCAATGGATGCATTAAGAGCCTATATAAAAAAGATGCAGCAAGAATTGACGGAATTGAATTTTGATGAAATGGTAGTGAGAATGGGGTTCGAACTTTCATTAAAAAATGTCTTTGCTTGCAATTTTGGGTACTGGTCAAAATGGATTTTTTACATCCAAAAAAATAAAATGTATGTTTTGGGGGATTATGATTCCAACACCACTGATGGAATCGAAATCCAAGGTCCAAAAGTTCTAGAATGATTGCCAAGGATTTCCTGCCAAGAAAGCCTTGTTAACTGTGAAACTGTTGAAATGATTGAATGAAGTGGTAAGTTCTCTCACTGGAAACTTCTCCCCATGCTCTTTTCATCACATAAAATGACACCTCAATCGGATATCGTATAAGTTATGAGACTTTGAAGTTAAGCTAGGTTGTGCCTAAACCCCCTTTAAGCGTCATTAAATAATTGTCAATGCCTTGAAATCGTACCCCGATGTGCAATGTTATATTTAAAATTGGGTTTAATTTGTTTAGAAATAATATTTAAAATAAGAAAAATTTAATATTATAAAATTTAAAAGAGGATATTAATTTAAGGGGATAGCGTGTCTGTATCTGATCCAAAATGGATCCAGGAAGGCCAAAATTTCAAAGTTCTCGGAATCAGACGAAACCAACACCATTGTGTAGGGCTCATCATGCTGATTTCGACCATATATGTTTTTCCAAAAATGGACACCGTATGCGAAAGTTATCGTGTTATGAACTTTTTCCTAAACAGGAAAAAAGTCAAAGGTTAAAGTCAACTGGTCAAAGGTCATATAACTGATGTGGAAGATGATGTTAGCAATATGTCATGATGACATCAGCATGATGTCATGATGACATCAGCAGGGTGATATGGTAGCACCAAGAGTTGACACATGTCAGTGATTTTTGGCGTTTTCGGGCTGAGTTGGCACAGTACGAAAGTGACACATGGTATTGTAGGAAAGTGACACATGGAACTGTATGAAGGTGACACATGGCATTGTATGGATGATGATGTGGCAATGTATAGACGATGATGTGGAACTGTATAGATGATGATGTGGCACTGTACATATGATGATGTGGCATTGTACAGATGATGATGTGGCAGTTGACTGGGTAGGTTGATGTGGCAGTATGGATGCTGACTGGGTAGGGTCATGTGGCGACTGACTGGGCAGGCTGACGTTTCTCAGGCCAATGACGAGGTGACATGTGGCCTATTAAGGAGGCACCACGTGGCACCTTCTGGAAGATCAAATTGGTTTGGCAGTTTCCACCAAATCTGGCGGTTTCCACCAAATCTAGCAATTTCCACCAAATCTAGCGGTTTCAACCAAATCTGTCAAGAATCCTCAAAATATGGCGAAATCTCACTAATTTTGGCTAACTATCGCTAATCTTGTCTAACTGTCGCTAAATTTGGCGGATTCTGACTTATTTAGTCGAGCATGGAAATCGAGAAAAAAGATTTTTTAGCATGCAACTCAAGACCGTACGGACTGTACTGATCTGAAACGGTGCAACATTAGGATTTGTGTTGAGGGGAGGTGTCGAGGGCTTGTTCAGAAGTAGGTCGAATTGATACTCAAAATTTGTAGAATTCCAAGGGGAGTCTGAATATGGCTTATGTTTTTGCATCCGAGTAGCTGAACAAAAAAGTGTCTCTAGATCCCAAGATGTTGAGCCAAGCATAGCCGAGTTCATACTCAAAAGTCTCAGAATTACCTGTTGTAGCCATTGGTGATGTTTGTTTCTTTCCATAAATTGTATATCTGAAAGGTGGTTTCAAGAGCTGTTATGTAAGCCTTTATTGATATTGTTTTAAGCATTAAAGATTAATAAGAAGCCTCCCACTGAAGACAAAGGCCCAGAGATGTAGGCAAATTTGTGTTGAACTCCGTTATCAATATTTGGCGTTATGGTTTAATGTTATTAATGTTTACTTAATGTTATGCATTCTTTATGATGGCTACAACATTCATTCACTAAAATCTTCTTCTTCTCTTAATTCCTAAATGGTAAATCAACTCATGCATAAACTTAACCATAGTCTTTAAAAGATCAATTTCGGATCAAGTGGTATTAGAGAAGGTTGGCAGTTGGTTGTTTGAGTTTGCATATTGATTACCATGGAAAAGCTAAGTCGTGGTGACGAAGATGTTGTATAAGGAAATCCAGATATTGGATCAAGAAAGAGGGAATCTCAAAGTGAGAATATGGCACCAGAAGAATGACTTTCTCAAAATGAAAGAGAATTTCAAAGAACTTTCTTTGTCATGTCAGAGATGGTAAAAGTATTGTATGATGATTACTTGGAACGAAAGAGATTAGTTCAATGGGAATCTTCAAAGCAAGCCAAAAGTGAAGAAGGAGAGGACCCTTCAAAATCTCCTCCTTCACCTCCATCATCTCCATCTTCTTCTTCTTCGAGTACAAGTTTGAATACTACTTCTACAAGAAAACATTCTCATAAGCATAAGCCTAATATGCCATTACTTAAACTTGATGTAAAATTTGTTTTGCCTATGTATGATGGTGAAGTTAATGCTGACAAACTTGATAATTGGGTTAGACATATGGAGGTATATTTTAATGTGTAGCAAATCAAATTTGAGGCAACCAAAATTAGATTGGCATCACTTCATCTTAAAATCACAACTCTCATTTGGTGCCAAAGTAAAATGCAACATGGAAATCAACAAGTTGGTAACATTTTTCCATCACGGCATGATTTTATTTCTACACTTAGAAAATAGTTCTATCCACTAGGATGTAAGGAAAAGGCTTTAATTGAATGGAAAAGTCTTAAGTTAAGAAAAGGACAATCAATGCAGGAATATACAGATGAATTTCATAAGATGGCTTTGATGTTAGATGTTCCATTAACTACACAAGAAACTCTTATGAAGTATATAGGAGGTTTTCTTGCTTATATTCGTAATAATGTATTTATGTTTGGACCTACTAATATTGATTAGTTTTTTGTTCAAGCAACATATATTGAAGCAGGGAAAACTAGAGTTGGTGTATCAAGGGAATCATCTTCAAAGAAAGATGGAAAAGGAAAAGGGAATGGGAAGAAAGCAAGTTCAACGATAGTAAAGGAAGAGAAGATCTCTTGCAAGCATTGCAAGAAAGAAGGGAATGATGATGAGCATTGATGGAAATAGCACCCAGAGAAGAGACCAAAGTGGTTCAAAGAGAGGAAAGGGTGGAAAAAAGTTGCAACAACAACACAACCAACAAACTTGGGATCAAATTCAGGTGATGAGACTAATATTACAGTAGTTGGTTTGAAAGGTAAAATTAGTGATGGTTTTGATTCAAGAAGTAAATTGTTTTATATAAGGGTCATTATGAAACATACTAAGATCGATACATTGATAGATAATAGATCTCAATCTAACTTAATTTTAGAAGAAGTGGTTAAGAAATTGGGATTAAACACTAAGATGCATCACAAACTCTATTCACTAAATTGGATAAGAAAAGATCATAAATTTCCCATAACAAATCAATGTATCATAAAGTTTGCAATTACATCTAAGTATGTGGATGAAGTAACATGTGATGTGGTGCCGCTAGAAACATGTGGAATGGTCTTAGGTAGCCCTTATTTATATGATCGCAAAGCAATCTTCTACAGGGAACATAATCAATATCACTTAACTAAAGAAGGGACATAATATCTTGTACATGCTCATCATATAAAAGAAAATCAATCTCTTCTAACAATGAACAATTAAAGAAGGAATCTTATGCAAGAAATACACCTATAATTGTGCCAAATAAAGTAGTTGATCTAAAGCATGAACATGATATGGTTGTAGAATGGAAGTTCAATCATGCTTTGATTTAAGATAAGTTAATGTCGTGCAATCCAGTCAAACATATGGGTTCGGTTTTAGTCATATTTCTGATGTTATCATTGCTAATGTTTTCTACGTGGATGGTAATGAATTCAGTAAGATGTCAACGAGTTCAAATGGCTAACAATATGCTTTTAGTTGTCATGGTTATTATGCAATTGATTATGATGTGATAGGTGCACATGATAGAGTTTAAAGACAAAGGACAAATGGGGAGGCCTATCCCACACTTGATGTCTGGTTAATACCCTTTTGGAGGACCAAAAGGTCTTAGTGGGGAGGAATGATCCAAAATAGATCCAGGAAGGCCAAAATTTCAAATTTCTCGGAATTCGACAAAACCATCGCCATTGTGTAGGGCTCGTCATATTGATTTCGGCCATATATTGTTTTCTGAAAATGGACATCGTATGCGAAAGTTATTGTGTTCTGAGATTTTCCCAAACAGGGAAAAAGTCCAAGGTCAAAGTCAATTGGTCAAAGGTCATACAACTGACGTGGCAAATGACGTTATCAATACGTCATGATGACATCATCAAGGTGATGTGGCAACACTAGGAGCTGACATGTGCTAGTCATTTTTGGCGTTTTCGGGATGAGTTGGCATGGTACAGAAGTGACACGTGGCATTGTACCGAATTGACATGTGGCACTGTATGGAGGTGACACGTGGATGTATGGAAGATGATGTGGCATTGTACAGAGGTGATATGTGGTTGTACAAATGATGACATGGAACTGTATAGATGATGATGTGGCATTGTACGAACGATGACATGGCACTGTATGGACAATGACGTGGCACTGTATGAACGATGATGTGGCACCGTACAGATGATGATGTGGTAGTTGACTGGGCAGGCAGATGTGGCAACTAACTGGGCAAGATGACATGGCAGTATGGATGTTGACATGGCAACTGACTGGGCATGCTGACGTGGCTTGGGCCAATGACAAGGTGACAGGTGGCCCAATGAGGAGGCACCACATGGCACCTTATGGAAGGTCAAAGTGGTTTGGTTGTTTCCATCAAATCTAGCGGTTACCACAAAATTTGGCGGGAATCCTCCAAATATGGAAAAATCCCGCTAAATTTGTCTAATTTTCGCTAAGTTTGGCTAATTGTCGCTAAATTTGGCGAAGTCTGGCTTATTTAGATGGGCACGAAAATCGAGGAAAAATATTTTTTGGCACACATTTCGAGACTGTACGGATTGTACAGATCTGACAGGGCACGACATTGGGATTTGTTTCGAGGGCCTGTTCAGAAGTAGGTTGAATTAATACTCAAAAGTTGCAGAATTTTGAGGGGAGTCTGAATATGGCTTATGCTTTTGCATCTGAGTTTCTGAACATAAAAGTGCCTCCAAATCCCAAGATGTCGAGCCAAGCATAGCCGAGTTCATACTCAAAAGTCTTAGAATTACCTGATGCAGCCATTGGTGATGTTTGTTTATGTCCAGAAGTTGCAGATTTGAAAGGTGGTTTCAAGAGTTGTTATGTAAGCCTTTCTTGATATTGTTTTAAGCATTAAAGATTAAGAAGAATCCTCCCACTGAAGACAAAGGCCTAGAGATGTAGGCAAATTTGTGACGAATTCCGTTATCAATCTTTGACATTATGGTTTGTTGTTCTTAATGTTTACTTTCCGTTCTAAATTATTTATGATGGCTACACCATTCATTCACTAAAATATTATTCTTCTCTTAATTCATAAATGGTAAATCAACTCATGCATAAACTTAACCATAGTCTTTAAAAGTTCAATTTCGGATCAGTATCAAATAGGGTCCCATGATAACTTATGTTTGATTTAAGGTTTATCATGTTCGATTTAAGGCATTAAACTTGGTGATAAATTATGAGGTGGATGGCAGACCCTCATCCACACGACCCTTCCCCCTTTGACTTTGAGTTGAAGTGCCCATCACCATATAACATAACCCTTATACTCTTTGTGTTGGCCATCAAATGGTTTCCAAACTCCACCACACAGCAACATTAAAATAAGGATTGAGTGTCGACACATAGGCAATATTGAGTACTGACACAAACCAGAGGTGAAATAAGGATCGGGCTCCTCCATGTCAGAGGTGAAAACAACATCGGGCTTCACCATGTCGAAGGTGAAATCAAGATTGGTCTTTGGTACCCTTGCACAAAGCTAACACCATTTGTGTTCATGGAATTAAAGTCATGTTTTGTTTAATGTGTGGAGGTATGTGTTGTATAAGTCAAAATTGAGGTGGAGGGGGTGGGTATGGCCCATACGACCACCCCTCCTTTTTATTATACATGAAGGTGGAGTGGGGGGGGGTCACAACCATAACCATACATGCCCCCTTTNCCCCCCCCCCCCCCCACCCCGCGCATTTTTAATAAACATCATGTGATGAAAACCTTTTTAAACCCCTCCAACCTTTATTATGAGAAACTGACACATTTGGTGTTGAATGGCACCCAGGTACTAGCTGGAGGAAGATCATTGTAACACACCCAACCCCCTAACCCTTACTTAGGCTGGTGGGGCGTCTAAATTTCCCCTTCCTCATCTCAGTTCTAATTTGTCTCTAAGTCTCATAGATGGATCCTGCTCACCGAGATCTTTCCACCGATTGTACCCATGCTCAAAACCAAGCTCTAAATAGAAAGTTACAATCTTTCAAAGTTTTCGAGCTTTCAGTTATCAAATCCACCTCACTGCCACATGACATCCATGTGGCACCCTACCACTCATACCATCTGATGTGGAAGTGAATTAAAATCTGGTGTGGCACCTGCCACCTATCCTGTTGGGCATTCAAGGTTATCAGTTCTGATCACTTGGGCTTATCTTCATTGTCATCGGTGTTTTTCTCCTTAGGAGTTGGGAGTCATCCCAACCAACAAGTTTCGACAATGAGCTCTCTGGCGGTTTCAATCCCATATCTAAAGGTTTTCAAACGATGACATCTAATGACTCTGATCACATCGACGCCTCTATCTTGCATGACAAATAATTTCCACCCCTTCAATCTCTTCTAGGGTGAACAAGTGGGACCTACACAGATCCACGACTATTGTTTAACCTTGAGATCCTCTTCTTCATCGACTCAATCTTCTAGCCTCACCCAAAACCTCTACCTACCATATTCCGATGAATGGATGGGAATCTAACGACATATAGATTTGACGACCATGTTTTAAAGCGAAGACCTAGGTACTTCCACTCCCTCCGGGACCACTCTTGTCCTGTCATTCATTTGGTTGTCGACACACATCACCCCTTGAGGCATGTTGGTTTCCATGTTGGTACCCCCGTCAGCATGATGCCACTCTCCCTTTTTTCCTCGCTTAAGTAGGACCGACAACATTCTGTGGCTGAGATTTAATCTATCCTTTGTACCGATCGACAGTCGACATTCTCCCCCAAGTCTTCATCGTCGACGACACTCCCTCATTTTTGTCGGAGCTTCATGATCCTTTCCTATTAAGAACCAAATATTTGCATACATAAACACCACAAATATTCAGAGAACAATATAGAAGAACCACACTTTTATTATAAAAAACCCTTTGGGTAGGGAAACACCATACAATGGATCTTATTATGGAAGGGATCCTCTTCGAGGGGGCATCCTCCTGTTGAGATACCACTCCAAATACAATACTTCTCAACTTGTTTCATTACATCACTTGAACCCTTTTATATAGTACTACCAACCACCTAATAACATTCTAGAAGAGGAACCATCTAGAAGTAGAACCCTCTAATAAGTCCTCTTACATTTATTATATCTAACTACCATAGTGGGCCTTATTTAATAATATAGTGGACCTGGTCCACCTTACATTGAATGGTCTCCACTGTTATTACTATGGACCCTCTGGACCCCCCACCACCTTTCTAGCTACACTACATTCCATCCCCCTTATGAAAGTGTTTTCCTCAATGCTTGTTATGAGGGTGTACAACCATATACCAGGGTCCCATGGATAAGTGTGGACCATAGTGTTGAAGTATACTAGAGAACTAGGGTCCCATGTAGAAATGAAAGCCACCATGCTGACATAGTCCAACTGCCATTGTAAATCGGGGTCCCATATCCAAGTGCTCATGTGAACTCCACGCAGAAGATATAGGAATTCAATAACCAATTGAAAATGATGCTCCAAAGGCTGACACCGGTCATGTATATCCAAATAAGAAGATCCATCCATATAGTGGGAAAGGGTCATAACTAAATCTGGAAGGAATAATACCACTGTATAATATGCAGGTTCAACACTAGTAGTCATAATCGACTCCTGATTTGTCACATTGATGTTCGCTACAGAAGGTGGAGTAGAGTCATCAAATAAATAATTATCATCCCAAAAATGATAATTGTACGTATACCAATCATCACAATGAGCCTCAAAATCATACCAAGCGTATTCTTCTTGATTGTATTCATCCATAATATACATTTCTTGCCATGCAAGTTTGGACTCTTGAATATATTTCTCCTAAAGATTTTGCATGCCAACTTTGAACTCGTGAATTGTTGTCTTTATGACTTCCATGATTTGATAGTGAATATCCATCTGAAACACCACATATAATTTACCAAAATAAATCCCTTAAAATTATTTATCCAATGAAACTGATGTAGTAGCAATCTAAGAACCCTATGAAAAGTTATAAACTCTACAGTCTTGTTGTTGTCACGGAAAACCCCCCAAATGGTTGATTTTAAATCAACGATATCTTCACTTCCAGAGCTCCAATTTGGACGATTTTTTTTTTTAATTGGGTGAAATTGTGAGAGGAACTCATATATATAATTTATTTGGAAACATTTGGCCTCAAGTGATACAAAAATCAGAAAAATGGTGTGGCCATATGCGGAAAAAACCTTGAAAATAACATATTTTAAAATGCCAATAACTTTACTTCTCAGACTCTGTTTCGAGCGTTTTTTTTTTTTTTTTTAATTGGGTGTTTTTCTAAAAGGAAATCATATCTGCAACCAGATTCTACAAATGTTTCACAGAAATCATTTGTAATGTCACAACCCTCTTTTTCTTCTCCGAAAAAATCTGCAAAAATAGACAAAAATTTGTCCACAATTCCTACCAAGGAAAGTGCTCTGATACCAATTTTTAAGAACCAAATACTTGCATAAAAAAACACCATAAATATTTAGAGAAAAATATAGAATAAACACACTTTTATTATAAAAAATCCCTTAGGTTAGGGCACCACCATACAATGGATCCTATTATGGAAGGGATCCTCTCCTGATCACTTGCCTCTTCGAGGGGGCACCCTCCTATTGATCTACCGCTCCAAATAAAATATTTCTCAACTTGTTTCATTACATTGCTTGAACCCCTTTATATAGTACTACCAACCACCTAAGAACATTCTAGAGGAGGAGGCTTCTAGAAGAAGAACCTTCTAGTAAGTCCTCTTACATTTATTATATGTAACTACCATAGTGGGCCTTATTTAATAATATAGTGGACCTAGTCCACCTTACATTGAATGGCCTCCACTATTGTTGGCACAGGGGCAGACCCGGGGTTCAACGCTTCAAAAATGCACCAACAAAACCCTAACTACCGACCCTTAAGGCAACACCTACGAAGCAGATGAAGTCTCACTCGAGGTAGAGGTAGGGGGGGTTGCAGGACTCAAGTGTCTACAACCTAGCTGGGACACCGATCTGTGATCACAATGCTTAATGGAGTACTTAGAAATTAACATTCATTAATATTTAACCCTTATTCACATCGCAAGAAGAAACCCTAATTACAGAACAACGCAGTACTCACCAAGATATAACACATCCAAGAACTTAGCACATAAGAATAAACCAGATCTATCATTCATTCATATCAATAAGAACTAAACTACTATATCAGGAGCATCTAACATACATAAAGTTCACAACACTAAGCATAAATAACATCAATCACACAAAACAACCATAACACAGGATATACATGGTTCACCCCAGTGTGGGGCTACGTCCACCAACTCTTCTTCTTGTTTATTGTCTTCTGTCAATCTTCTTACATGCACAGAGCCACAAACCAACTTCGCATAGGACAGGAGATCTGCGTGCACCTTGCCAGATCCTCCTTCCCCGAGCTAGGTTCAAACACATGGCCTTCTTACAATCACTTGCACTTAGCTCTGCAAGTTGTCAACACACAGTAGGCACAAAGATAACTCAATCACATAGATCCAACTACTTACTTCACTTGCACTTAGCACAACACAACACTTAGCTTATAACTGAATTAGCACCCCCTACTTACATCGCCAAGCTAATTTTTTATAATTTACAAAAAGGGGCCTAAACATGGGTAAACCCATGTGCCGACATCCCATACTCGTTACATAAAACCTAAACCCAAAAATCCCTAAAAAGGGGGCGATATCCCACGATCGTCGCTTTGCCTTGCACTCCGTCTTCGACCAGCCTGTCGAAGTCCCAAAAATGGTCAAACATGACCATCGTTTCCTCAAAAACTGGTCAAGGGCCAAGCCAACAACTATTATTACTATG
>ML778925.1:68502-90668 GCA_009831015.1 Picea engelmannii | reverse complement strand
TCTAGATACACTACATTTCCTTGGTCTTTTTAACACCTCAACCTCATGACAAACTGTTCCAATCTTCCCATTGCACCAAATCGACAGAGGTCGATGGCTGTGAGACTTATTCGTCATCGAACCATTTCCCTTTGCTTCTCAACTCATAACTTCCAACAAATTCACCCCTCGACATATGACTGAGATTCATTCACCACGTTGAATCAACAACTGCAATATTCCCTGACTCAAACACAAGGTTTTCCATGGGATAAAGGTCTGAAATCAGACTTAGCCCATTTCAAGGGTTCTTCAAGGATTTTCTAAATCTTTAGGAGATTAGGAAATACCCTAAGACCAACTAAGGCCCTCTTTCTTCCTTGGGATGAAGTTTGCATATTTTTCAAGATTCCCATTTAAAATAGGTGAAGGTTTAAAGGGGTGAAGACTCTCTGAACTACATAGAGACCTTCCCCACACACCAGAGTATTCTCTCTGCTAGTCTGGGTGAATATTTTTTTCATATCCTGTAAAATTTCCACCCAGGCATAGGAGGTTCCCTTAAATCACAAGGATTGTTACCCTACAAAACCCTACAAATACCACGGTACTCAGGTCACCTTGCAAATGAATATTTTTTCCATGTCTTGAAATCTTTCCTCCTAAGCTGCAAGATCCTCATGGATATAAGATACAATACTTGGCTTATTTTTGTGAGCTAACAGGTAGACAGTGAAAACAAACAAACATATTCCATTTCACTCAGGAATTCAATTTATTATTTACATGCATTTGAATTTCCCTTTTCAATCATAAAACCACATGTTTGCATCATCAACACACATTCAATAAGTCAAACTAAACACTTATTTGTTCAGAGCATATCAACAGTCGACTGACTAAGAGAGGACTCCTTTCCTCCCAACCTTAGGTTATGTTGGAGAGTGCCTTCCTATAGCAAGTCACCCCCATGCCAAGCCATGATATCACAATGTGAACGATTCAACTGGTTCTCAATTTGATCTCTTCTTCCTCCACTGACAACAACTGAAGTTTCCCCCTTCCCACTGAGCGCAGGGCTTCCATAGGTTTATCAGGTAGCTTCCCCACTAGATTTCCTCTGCACAAGGGAGCCCCTTCTTTGCTATACAGTCCCTCTATGGTCTCCCTTACATGTACCAGTTTCTATCCAGTAAATACCAAGCTACAACTCTCTATCACTCCAGTCTAGATTCAAGTCTTGTCTGTTTCAGGTGATCAAAATTCTCTTGGACGAGCTTCCTATTTTCTTCAAGGAAATCTCTCCAATTTCTTCTCTTCTTCACGTTGTGCCCTTGAACGCCTCGGTTCAATGTTCCATTTTACTATGTGTATCTTCCTATGTTCCTTCTTTCTCTTGTCTTGTGATGTTTTCCACCTTTGGCCTCTTCTTCCACCAATCCCTCAGGATTCTGGTGACTTCTTCCAGATGCAACCTACTATCTAGGGTCCATAATCCTAAAGGGGAAATTTGTGGGTGTCTTGTTCGAAAGGTTATTCATTTGAACCCTTGTCTCCTCAAGAGATCATGAATTTCAGTAGTATTAACTGGCTCAACCACCAATCTGGTTCCCTCATTAACAATTCACCTAGTTTCTTTGCAGTTTCAAGTACATGCATCGGTGGTGTATTCAATTTGTTGGTGCAAGTTGAAGTGTTAATCAAGCTTCATGTTTTCATCATTGAAGCTTCTCCACTCCACCTCACCGATCCACCTCATCCATCCCCCTCCATCAATTCCCACGTGTGACATCATGGCCAATACTTTCAAGGATTTTCCCTCTCAGTCAATTGATTGGTATTTTTCATTAATCACAACATAATTACAAGCTTCATAATCATACTATATGAAGTCTTAACATAATTACAATTATGGGGGAAAATAGTGTGTTACAATCATACTCACAGTCATTATACATTAGGACAAGGATCATTCACTGGTACACGACAACATTTTTTCAAAATTAATCTTCAACAAAGGAGGTGGCCAATATATCAACACATGAGCAACTAACAACAAAAGAAAATAAAGCCTAGATGGAAGAAGAAGAAGAAGTATGGATCCCCTGGTGGACAAATCTCAAACATCAAGGCAAAGAGACCCATAGTGTGCAAACTATTGACCATATTGTATGAGGTGAAATGGGGCCAAAACCCATGATGGCCCACCGGCACTAAAAGACAAATTCGAAATGTAAATGTATATGATGTATGACATATTAATTATGGAAAATTTTTGTTTCATTATTCCCTCATCATTTTGTAGAGAATAGGGACAAAATTTTGCAAGCAAAAGGTCAAGAGTCGGGAAGGTGAAAGACCAACAATCAAGGTGAATTTCAATAAATAGGGGGATTGCACTCGAATAAGGGGGTTTTGTCTCTTTGAGCTTTCATGTACTATTGTTGAAACTTTTAATGAGGGGAAGCTTGTTTGACCAAGCTTTTTTGTGGAGAACTCTTATCCTTGTGTTGCACGTGTTGTGAACTATTCTACTACGTTTCACGAATCACTGGGGTTGTGTAAGAGTGTATTTCACATTATAGATTATTTTTATGTGTATTTGCTAGATTGTTATTTATGTTATTTAGGGAATATTTTTTTTAATATGTGAACATATGATTGCATTGAATGATTGTGTAAATTCTAGACTATTATCCAGGTTTGTTGTTATTTATTTGTATTCTTATCTCTGTTCTGTGTGAACTATTTCCCATCCAATTGATAAGAGTATGTATGTTTCTGTGTTTACTTTTTAGTTACCTTAGTTATGTATGGACACATGCATCCTATATTACTTGTATTTAATTGTTTAGATTAAAAACCATGAGCGGTAGACCAGGCCACAACTGGTAAACCCCAAACAAGAAATAGTTGTCAGGATAGGTTTCAAATGGGTTCCCTACTCCAAACAATGAGAGGTCTAACTGGGACTTCTTAAGAATGGTAACCCCTGCTATTGATCAAGGTCACACAAACCATGTCAACATGACCCTAACAATAAATATATGATACATGTGATGTGGCGAATGCAAGCACAAAGAATTTGTGAGGCAAGTCAACTTGATGATGAATCAATCATAAACAATGATGAAACACATTACGAAGAAGAATAATCAACAATGCATATGATAAGAGTGAGTCCAATTGACTACAAGCAATTATTAATTAAACTTTAAAAGGATAGGATTAAATTAAAACACATCATAGTTGAGGAGGCTTGATTAAAAATTTAAAAGTGTGTCCCCAAGTTGGTGGACTTGGAGGGGTTGTTGTGGCCTCAATGCATCTATAGGGTCAAAAAGAACAAGCATGCATAGATAACAAAGTTGATTAACACCTCCAAGATGAATTACTCTACAACATAGGAAAGTTTTGTGCGCCAAAGGAAGAAAATATACAATTAATAAGAGAGGACTATATCTCCGAGGTTAATGTTGGGCATTTTGAAGTAAAAAATGCTATGATTTAACTTGTAGAGGCATGCATATTTTCCCAAGATGTAGGAATACGTAACTATCTTTATCAAAAGTTGCATATTGTGTTGTACTAGAGAAAGCCTAGAAATATGAAGCAAGGACTATATTGTCCACTTATGATCCCTGCAAGGCCATAGGAAAGTATATTCATGGACTTTGGTGGGGGGTTGTTAAGGACGCGAAGAGGGTATGATTACCTGTATGTGGTAGTTGATAGGTTCAATAAGATATGCATTCTAATGGATAGTAAGAAGACCATCAAAGGACAAGAAGTCACATGCTTGTTCTTTGAAAGAGTTTGGGTGCACTTTGTGACTCCAAGGAGCATAAATTTTTATAGAGATACTATATTTCTTAGTCCATTTTGACTTCACTGTAGAAGAAGATGGATACTAAATTGAATAGGTTTTCCACCTTCTATCCTCATACTAATGGGTGGGCATATATGGTGAATAAGACATTGGTTCAAATTTTGAGGGGCCACAATCAAAAGCATCCAAAGACCTGGGATGAAAATTTGATTTATGTACAACATTCCTATAATAGGGTTATCCACATTTCCATTGATAAGACACCTTTTGAAATCTATTTTCGGTGTTTCCACCATCACCATTGGGTATTGCATATGCAAATCCAAAAGTAAGGGAATCAAACTCAAGTGATGCATTGAAGGAAGATAAGTTCCATAAATAGGATCAAGAAGATACACCTACGTGTTTAAGAGAAGTTGAAGAAATATTAGGAAAAGTACACGAACATGCATGACCAAGAGATGGTTGAAATTACATTCAAAGTAGGATATAGAGTTTATTACACCTAATAAGGAAAGGTTGCAGGGTCTAAGAAAGAAAATCAAGGCCCTGGGATATGGACCTTTTCAAGTATTGGAGAAGATAGGAAACAATGCTTACATACTCATGCTTCCACCTTATATGCACATTAACTCAATAGTAAATGTAGAGAACTTGAAACTTTATGAGTCATCTATGCTCAATGAGGATGAAGAGAAATTAGTTTTACCTTTCATAGAAGATTTGGCAAGGATGTACAAGCAAAATTATCAAAGGACATGATTCTATAGAAGAAGATCAAAATGAATATGAGAGGTCAACAAGAACTTTGGTGGTTGGGATTGGAGGGACATCTATAAGCCAAGGTCAAACGATACCCCAAGGATAAAGATAAGGATTTGTTTACTTGTCCCCTTTAAAACTAAAGATTTTCGAGATTAAAAGCCTCCTAAAATGGATCTACATAATTACTATATGACTTTATTGATGCTATGGAATGAGGAAGATATAATTTGGGACTTAGAAGGGTCACTTTAGGGTTAGATCCTAAAAACCACACTAATGGACCAAAACTAAAATCCCTTTGTTTGGGTTCAAAGAAGTGGAATTTTGGGGCATTTGACCTCAAAGAAAATTGTTTTGGAGGTTTACATTGCATTTCATAGATTGATAGCTTTCCAAATGTGGGTCTTTTTTCTCAAACAAAGTATGTATGCAAAATTTATGCCCTCAACAAGGTAACAATCTAATTATTCCATGTAAGTCCAAAAGGTAATCATTTCAATGCACTGTGATTCAACCATGTGGAGTTAGCAACACATGGACATCCACTAGATATTGTTATAAGCATCAAAGAATCCAAAATCATAACCTTAATGACAAAGGAAGAGAGTTAAAACCCTAGGAAAAAAGAAGGAAAGGGATTGGATGCCTATTATAGCAATTTCATGTTCCATAGTAGAGCAATCGTCCAAAGGAGGAGATATATAGTAGATCATAGGAGAAAGAACATTTTGTGGGAAATTATAACATGCTATAGTGTGATATATCAGAAGGGAGTTTAATGATCTTTGTATTTTCCTTAGGCATTGTCTAAACATTCTACGTTTTGGCATTTTTCGTCACAATCTAGCAGCATCTTGAAAAACCAGTGAGAACTCAGATTATACAGACTTAATTACTCAAATCCTCAAATCCAATGCCAAGAAAAATTAAATGGATAATATCACCTTAAAAGAGTCAAAACCTAGAACATTTAGACTACAACTTTTCCTTATACTCTTTGTTGATAAAGAATAAAAACACAAATTTTCAAATCTTACCTTATTTTCTTAAAAGTAAATATGGTATTTATGGTGTTTCATGTTGACCACTTTACTTTTATGTTGACCACTTTTAAAAGATATTTAAGTTGACCACTTTTATGTAAATAATAAGATATTTACTTTTAGGTTGACCACTTAAAAAAAAAAAACCAGACATAATTACACAATCAAACATAAACTCATTGTAATAATTCTAAGTTTCCAACCATTACAATATCCAAAAATATTTATAAAACAAATAGAATAAAATACATATTCAACCAATGCAAAAACAAATAAAAGATTTCAAAAAAAAACAAATAAAATATTTCAATAATAAAAAAAAAATACAAAAAAGAAAACGCTCTTTCCATCCTCCACCGTATTCTTCTCCCCATTCCCTTCAACATTCCATTATGCTTATTTTGAGGTATGCTGGTTTATTAGTTTAACAAGAATATTAAATGAGGAGTTTGCACACTAACTAGAATTTTTAATTTCCCAAAAAATGCTAACATAATAGTTGTTTAACAAAATATAAAATCTCATAACTAGTGAGGAATTTACAAACTAAGTAGATATCTCAATTTGATAAAAACTAGTAAGATGTGAAATTATATAAAGTACGGACATATCCAATAATAAATTTACTTTTATATTTAGAATTGTGTGAATCACGGGTATTTAGGATGGGTTTGTCGGTTAGCAAAGGAATCCATATGGGCCAAGGTATACAAAGTCTTCAAATCTTATTATTAATTTATTTTTTTTTCCTTAACAAGAAAAAGTCACACCGAGTTTCCATTTGTGGTAGCTACACCCTTACATTATCTAAGAAGCTTGCGAATTCATGAGAAGAACCACCAACCCTGACCTTAGAAGGAATGGTGTTGTATGAATCTGTATTTATAATTAAATTTTGAATGTTAATTTTTTAACATTAAATTAAATATAATTAATTTTATAGACATTAGACTCGAACTTGTGACCTCTCCATATCAAAAGCAAAAGTATCAAATAGGATTAATCTTTTTGTTATGGTAAAACGGAGAAAGTAAATAATGTATAATGTGATTAATCTTTTTGTTATGGTAAAACGGAGAAAGTAAATAATGTAAGTTTATTAATTAGGATGGATGATGGAAGATTATTAGTCACGATAAAAATGTGGGTGATTGAAGTAATACAATAGCAGTTGTTAAGCATAAGAAAAACAAAATTATATTAGTAGATGCTCCCTAGGAGCAATGGAGTGTGAATATATAATAGGAAAGCATAATGATTTTAGCGAGACTTTAGTGGTGAAGGGCTCCAATCCCTACACATCGAGCCCCGCACCTCCTCGAGTAGCGTGGGGGTAGATAATTAGGGAATAGTGCCCTGATGCCCCTCGATGCTCATAAATGGTTTTACTAATATAACCATTCTGTTTTACCAATTAAACAATTCTGCATAATCATAGCTAACTCATTCCACTCAAATGTTCGTTTCCAGTTTCCCTACATACCATCACGTGGTCAAAATCACCCACACTGTATTAGAAGACCTCAAGCCCCTGGACGCCACGCTCTCCCTCCGCACGTGACCCTCGGGCGTTTAGGTTGCGGGCTAAGATCCAAGTGGAAATCATGACGTATCACCGACGCGTAAAACAAAAGAAGACAACCGGCACGTGTACGTTGGTGAAAGTGTGAAAGCCACGTTGAGACAGCCGCTGCAGTCGCGCATGCGAGAACCTATATTACCGGGGCCGTACTTTGTGCACGCCCTTCAGGGGGTCGTCCTTCCTTACTCGCGACTGCCACCCGATTTTTTTTTCCGGGCAGCGATCGCAGTCAGACCAGGCTTCGCTCACGCCAAAAGGGCGCCTGGCCACGGGTGGGTCCCTGTAGAGCTGTCGCTGTAATTGTCTGTGGGGCCCAACATTAATTGATGGCTCCACGAGGGGGAGGCAGACTGGTCACGGGCGCACGGACTAGCCGGTAGTCTCGGTCACTGTCAACGCTGGGCCACCAGAAGACCACTAGGATCGCACCACGTGTACGTGGGCAATCAAGTATTAATGTGGTCTCAGGTACCCTTGAATTGCGTGCTAGAGGGGGAAGATGGCCAATGGAAGCCAAGCATGGCATGTTCCAGAAGAATAGACGGCCGGGATGACGGACTCGGGACTCGGGACGGCCGTCTGTGTCTGTCTCTCTGTCTGACCTGTCGCCGTCAGAAACACCACCCCGTCACTGACGTCACGCCGTTACGGTCGACGAGTTCCGACTCGGTTTACCGTGGCATAGCGGGTGATTCGAACATTCTCTGGGTCGCAGCTTCTCTCGCCCGGATTCGAGATCGGGACCTCGGGCGCCGCGGATCGGTCGGTCCCGGCGGGACGGGGTTCCGGAACTCGCCTGCTAGCTGATTGCTTCTTGGGCATCAACGTCAATTGACGGACGCGGGGAAACTTTTTTCATACGAGGGAAGGGCAGTCTCTGACGTTTAGGGTTTGAAAGCATGTGTGGTGTCAGAAGGCGGTAAAAAAAAGGTTATTGGGGTTTTAATGGATCGTTGGCACTAGGTAGCCGGCCGTGCCGGTCTCCGATCCTCGCGACTGCGTAAAATTTGATTGATTGATTGAAGGAACAGTCTTGTTATTATTATTATTACTGCCGTTTGCAAAACCAAGGCGCTGGGGTGGTGTGTGCAGACTCGCGTTTTTTTCTCTATGGTTGTTTTTCTGGGGTTTTGGAGGCCGGAGGGAAAAGGGTTTATGCTGAAGCGCATGGAAAGTTTTCGGCGCAAGATTTTTGTCTGATTCTTGCTTTGTTTATGCTAAATATCGGAGTTTGTTTGCTAAATTCCAAAGCCGAGGCCGATCTCTGATGGTTCATTGAGTTGGGATGGTTTCTCTGCTAATTTTCTGAGGTTGGTTATGGTTCGAATTTCGCAGTGTTTTGGGTTTGTGATTTTAGGGATAAATCAGCGGTTCCAAAGAGGCGAGCATTTGCATGAGAAAATGAGGTATGCCAATGGCTGCAAATAGTGCATGTAATTAAGCTTGGAGTCTGGTATGTAAAGGAGGAAAGAAGGGATAGAGTGAGAGTTGCAGTGGGTAGGACTTGTTTGTAGAGGAATGGAGTTGGGTGAACACGACGGTGATATGGGGGTAATGGCATTACCTATGCTGTATGGCGGCCCTGCTCCCAACATCCACGAGTCGTCGAAGTTGAAGCCGGGAGAGAACGGCACCGCTGGCACCGGCACGCCCTCTGACGAGACTCGACCGTCGGACCATGAGCTGCTGCAGCATGAGCATCATCACCATCAGCAGACGGTTGCTCCTGTGAAGAAGAGCGTGAGATATCGCGAATGCTTGAAGAACCACGCTGCCAGTATAGGTGGACACGCCATAGACGGGTGTGGGGACTTCATGCCCAGCGGCGAGGACGGGTCGCTGGAAGCGCTCAAGTGTGCGGCCTGCAATTGCCATCGTAATTTCCACAGGAGAGAAGTGGAAGGGGAGCCCCCCTGCTATTACTGCTACAGTCCCCGGAGTTGTGGCGGCAGGAAGCGGGGAGCCGGTCCACCGATGGCTCTTCTGGGTCCTCCGGCGCAGCAACAACACCCGATTAATGCGACCCCATTGGCCCTTCCGCCAACGAGCGCCCATATGGTCGCCCGGTCGTTGCTGCAGGGAGCCGGCGACAACGATCAAGACGGAAGCAGCAGCATGAGCTACTTGAACGCATATGGTACTGCGGGGATGATGCCTATAGTGATGAAGAAGCGTTTCAGGACCAAGTTCAGCAACGAGCAGAAGGAGAAAATGCTCGCCTTTGCGGAGAAAGTGGGGTGGAGGATCCAGAAGCATGACGATGCCGCGGTGCACCAGTTTTGCATGGATGTCGGTGTTAAGAGGCACGTTCTTAAGGTCTGGATGCATAACAACAAGTCCCATATGCTTGCTGCCAAGGCTCAGAGATCAGAAGAACAATGCACCTCCCAATAATCTCCTCTTCTTCTTCTTCTTCTTCTTCCTTCTCTTCTGCTTCTCCTTTTCATTAATTGAGGTGACTGCTATAGATCAGCACTCGGCTCAAGTGCAAATACATGTTTACCTTTTCTTTTCCCTCCAATTTCATGCACAGAAGGATTTGAGCTCAGCCTTCCTTCATAGTCTACCCTCATCCCTAGAATTAGATTAATGTAACATAATGGGATCGCCCATGATTTAAAATATGTAATGTAATTCAAGTAGACCTGGGCAGCTGCAAATCATCCCATATTTAGTTGTATATCTTGTATTGGGATGGATGCCCTCATGAGGCTGCAGGCTCTTCTGAATTCCAGCCAGCCTACAATTTGTATCTCCATCTTTACTCGAAAATCAATGGCAGATCTCACTTTGACGATATATTGGCCACAAAATTAATTGCGCAATATGACATTACAGAACGAATGCAGTAATCTGATTATAGGATATATTGGCCATAAAATTAATTGCACAATATGACATTGCAGAAGAATGCAGTAGTCTGATTATAGAATTCTATGAAGTTTGATAGCCCGACTTTTATAATGGAGTCCGATGATTTTCTGCTTTTGCCAATATTCATGAATTGTTTTTGTTATGCTATGCAATTATAGTTGAAAAAATGCGGGCAAATGTAACAATAATGAGAATCCTGATGTATGAAATTTGAATTTGATGAAGAAAGTCTGGTGATGGGGCCGCGTCTCGATATCGYTTTTTTTCTTTTTACGTTTTCCTAGTGGGGTCAATCCAGAAGCCGGCCAATMGGCCACCACAGAATCCTACTCTGTTCCCCCATGTTATGTTTCTATGTGCAGGCAGTCCTTGAACGCCTCACCAGTTACAGCCACAAAGGAAATGTGTGTTCTTTTGTGAACAAGACAAAGATATGGAGCTATTATTGCAAAAAACACCAATTGTGGGAAGGGTAGAGGCAGAGGCCGCAACCACCAGCAGATTCCAAAATTGAGATAAGATATTTTTTGGGGGTCTCTATCTTTCCCTTTGTCTTGGTGCTTTCTCTTTTTTCCTTATTTTGGCCGGGTTGGGAATCTCCAAGGAGTTTGCCCACCTCCTTTGTTTTTTCTTCCCTGGCATAGGTAACACTGATTGCATTTCACAAGTACTGAAAACCAGCTGCGGTGGTGCCCACTACCCATCACAAGTTATTGCACGAATGCGCCCTATATTTATTGAACCATGCATGTTTCATGTGTTTGCACTAACTGCTTGTCCCTTACTTACTTATTGCCACTCGAATTCTTTCAAGGTGGGGGGAGCTGAAATGAGAATTGAGAATGAGAGGTATTATTAATTTTCAGCCGCGCTCTGCATTGTCTAGTGTAGCGGACCTTACGGATTCACTAATATAATCAAAACTCAAATGGAACTAATTATCTGATAAACTTCCGATATATAATGTATAAATAACACATTTCACAATATGAAACAGCTGATTGAACTGATCTGTTCTTAAGCTTCACTGTTTGCTTCATCACCATCATATTAAATCATTATCTCTCTTCCTCTTCTTCTTCTACATATGTTGGTAGCGTGCCTTCATCATTATGCAGAGATGAGAGAAAGAAAGAAAGTTAGAATTTATTTACAGTTACAACAACATATTCTGAACATATTATTATTGTGGGCACATGAGCAACTGCACTGCAGAGTACGAAAAGTTCATGATTCAAATAATTTGATATGTCGCGCGCCTCTGAAACCACCACCACCAGTTCAATGATGGGCAACAGACTTCAATCCATAACCAGAAAAGCAGAGACAGTTTTCCAATGCAGCAAATCTATTCCCCAATGGTAATAATAAGTTATGAATAATTAGAATTAACAAATAGGGAATACAAAGTGGAAGTGCAATTACAATATTTTCTTTTTCATTCGGAGGGAATTTAGCATGAAAGTCAAGGCCATTAAACATTTTATACTACCATATGGCATTTGGTGTGATGACTCCGTCTTCCACTAAGCTTCCAAGTTGGTGTGAACTCATTGAGATCTTCACAAACATGTGATCATTTCCTTCAATAAAATAATGTAGTGTATATTTATAATTATGCAACCTTATGTACAAATCACCTGCACTTGGGCACGCTTTTCATGTACTTTTGTTCATACATCTAGCCGAGGAGGAGGACCGTTTTTAGTTACATTTACAAATATTTTGGGAATAGATTTATGGTTTGAGGTATTTGGTATTTTACAAATATTTTGGGAGATTTTAGAAAATAGATTTATGATTTGAGGTATTTGGTAAGAGAGAAAGACTATTTTTTTTATACATTATCAATTAATCATTTTTTTTTATACATTATCAATTAATCATTTTAAGGAGTGATTTTCTTTAAATAATAGTGACAAGTAAGTATCTATTCACTCATAACAATTAATAATAATTATTTTTAATGCAAATTAACAATTGAATTTTAATAGTTTTTACCATTTTTTATTTGAAAAAAATAATAATAATAAATCAAAATATTTTTCTTATTATTTATTAACTTAAACGTAATTTAATTAATATATATAGTCACACTGTCTATTGGATATAGTTTGGGTGGTTGAGAAGAATGATTATAGTCCTCCCCCTCAAAATTCAATTCACTTGTGAGTGATATATTGTGCTTTTAAATAAGTTTATAAGATATTCTTGTTATTGATACATACTATTTATACATATAATTAATTTATAAAAATATTTATAAATGACAAGAATATAACTATTTATAAAAGTGATAATTAAAATAACAATATTTGATGATTAAATTAATATGAAAGGCGCACTACAAGATTAGTTGTGTTGAAGATAGATTATGTATTAATTGAATAATTTCATAATTAGTTGTGTTGAAGATAAATTATGTATTAATTAGATAATTTCATTGCTATAATTATGATCAAAATATAATTTGAAAAGCATATCTACTACTATTCATGGTTTCTCACATGTTTCTAAGGTTAATTTGGAAGAAGGGAAGAGGATGTTGGCATGGAGAATGGATAGTATATTTCATGATCAATTAAATTTGGAATCTTGTTTATTTAATATTTTTTCATATAGATATTTGGGTTTCCATTATATGTATAGAATAGGTAGTAGTTATTAAAAGAAAAAAATTATAATTAATCAAATTAATTTTTATTTTATTTTTTTATAATTAATTAAATTATAAAATTAAAAGAGATTGTAATTAATGGAATTAAAAAAAATAAAACTATAAAAAGAATTGTATTTAAAAAAAAAATTAAGCTATAAAATTTTTTTTATTTAAAAAAATAAAATTAAACTATAAAAAAATTGTAATGGTAATCATTAACAAGGTCTTCAAATTAAATAATATGATTTAAGAAAATTGTTGGGTACTTTCATTTTTTTATTATTAAAAGGGTCCTCAAATTAAATAATATGATTTAGGAAAATTGTTGCATATTTTCAATTTTTAATTATGATGTGGGATATTGGTTATTATATGAATTTATGTAATTTGTTAACATAATAATTTAATTTAGTTATTTTAATCATAAAATAAAATAAAAGAGAAGTAATGGTGTAAGAATGTTTATTTTCATTCACTTTTTTTTTGTTTTTATAAGATTTCCGTTTTAAGGGATGAAAGTGTGTATTTGATTATGTATATTTGTTTTAGTTTAACCCCTTTTTTTTACAAGAATAAGTGTGGAGTGTTCAAGTATGCATTTGTTAAAGGTGGAGATGGGGTTGAGAAATAAAGTATTAAAGTGTATATTTGTTGGAAATGGAAATACAAATTATGAGTAAAGTGTGTATTTTATTTTTCAAATGATCACTCTTATTTCTAATTTTATTATATATATATATATATATATATATATATATATATATATATATATATATATATATATTTTGTTGGTAAAATAATGGACCTTCTTTATAATGAATTTTCTATTTAATTTATGGAGGTGTAGATATCCTATTCCCTCTATATTTGTTCCCTTGGCTATTGTGATTTTTTGGGATCTTTCTTCTAGAAAAAAATTTAAACACCATTAACTTTTCAAATTAATATTTACAATTTCATTTAAAATATTATTAACAGAAACACATTAATGTGTTTGGCATATCCCAATATGTGTATATCAAACACATAAAGTAAAAAAAAAAAAAGTTTTTCTTTGAATTTATGATATAAAAATAGTTTGTAAGACAAAGAACCCCTCCTCATAATGATTTGTCTATTTATTTTATGAAAGTGTGGATATCCTCCTATCTCCATATTTACTCCCTTGGTTATTGTGATTTTAAACTATCTTTCTTCTAGAAAAATTTAAACACTATTAATTTTTCAAATTAATATTTACAATTTCATTTTAAATATTATTAACATAAACATATTAATATGTTTGACATATGCCAATATGTGCATATCAAATACATAAAGTAAAAAAAATAAAAAATTCTTTGACTTTCTAATATAAAGATAGTTGCATATGATGATTACATAAGAATTTTATTAACATAATAAGTCACTGTGATGTCTCCTTTTTAGAAATCTAGAATAAATATCATTGAATGCTCAAATGGGTTCATTCATGCTCTAGATCTCATTTGGAAATGAATGACATTGCCTCATTGTATCAAACTAAATGTGAAATATGTACATAAACCAAGTTGCATCAAAATTAAAAAAATATGTATTAACCCTAAATTGGAAAGAGGATCTCCATTGATAATATATTTATGTGGAGAATCACTTATTTGTTTCATTAAGAACATGCATTTTTGTAGGGAAATCAATCTACGGCTATAGAAATAATAATTGATATCAAAGTGAGCATTTTGCAGGCATCCAACTACTCAACACTTAACTACAACACTTAACTACTACAACAAGAAACCCATTTATTAGTGTCAATTAAAGTTTTTGATAATGGGTAGATTCTAGAAAAACACCATAACACCATTTGGTTAAATTTGTTATAATGGGTCACATAACCATAACACCTCTCCTCTCTCAATTATAATTTTAATGGCTCCCAACAATGTTACAACATTTGAATTTGTTATAATAGGTGGCACATTTGAAAGGAACAACTTAAATTAATATTTTGTTTTATTATTATTATTATTTTTCTTTTAATTATTTATTTATATTTTTTTCACTATTATCTTAGAATACATTCCAAGTGTACATTTGAAACATTTAATATAGTATTTTCAGAGTTCTATCTCCAGAAATTAGTTATGTATATCTACATTTTTTTTCTTAAAAATCATAAATTTAAAAATATTTAATATTTAAAATAAAAATAAAAATTTATTTAAATATTTTGATAAACAATATTTAAATTTATTTATCCTATTAATATAATTTTTTACTTCTTTAATTTATATAAATAATTTCCATTCTATATTTTACCAAATATAAATTTTATAATTTATTTTAAAAATTAAATTATTCTTAAGACATAAATTTTTATTTTTTTCTTGGATTTTTTTTTAACTTTTTTTTTTTTTAACTTTATGGTATATAAAAAGAGTTACATATTACATATCCTTTTGGAGCATTAATAAAGGTTTTGTGATATGGTAGAAACTTCTATCCATTGAATTCAAGCATTAAAAAATAACCAAAAAATTATTTGAAACATGCAAGGGTTTATATATCTCCTTATATTATTCTTGAAATTAAAAAAAAAACTACTTTATATTATTTGAAACATGCAAGGGTTTATATATCTCCTCATATTATTCTTGAAATTAAAAAAAACTACTTTATCATAAACAAATAGAAGAAACAAAAAAATCTATAAAAACTTGTTAACCAAAAAAAAATCATAAAATTATATGACTATCTTGAAAAAATAAAATATAAGTTTAGATTACTAATTTGTAAGAGAGGACTTAAGGATAATTCTAAATTTCATCTATTTTCATGAAAATGTATCTTTAATTTGAATCACATCCTCTTTCATCTTCTATATAAACCAAGAATCAATATTTATATGGAGACCTATAGACATGAAATCCACCTCCAAATTGAATTCTTTATAAACATGAGAAATACCGATCTTCCTAACTTTCTAATTCATCAAAACTTTAGTGATTTTGGAATGTTTCTCTTAATGTTTTTCAAGCATAGAAATAACATTTTAAATAAATCCAAGTAATTTCTTGCTTTTCTTAAGGTCTGATAGACCAATTTTAGTCTCAATGGGAATAGCTCTCGACATTTTCAACATCTCTGAAACTCGTTCCCCAAGTTGAGGGAGCTTGGTCCCCAATTGGTTGCGAACTCTTTTGGGAACTTGGGAGATTTTTGGGAGCTTCAACATCAAAGAAATGAGAGCTTGGGAAAAACTTAATAATACTCACTTTATAGTTGTGGATATGAAAAACTTTTAATGCATGTATGTTTCCCTTCAAACCCAAACTAAGCATGAAAGTCTAATAAATCAATACCCTATCCACCCCAAGCATTTGCTCCACTTGTAGTTGATATCAACCAACCATATCATTGACTTTATTGTGTTTTCATATTAGAAGAGTAGTATTATTTTGTATTTTCCAATAAAAACGAATAATGTTTCAAATTTACAAAGATGTTTAAAGTTTATATATGTAAAGTTTAATTTTAAAAATATGTTAAAATTGTATATATTATTTTCAATTTTGTTTTTCATTTTCTAATAGAATATTTATGGATATTAAAGTTTCAGTATTGTGTTAAATATATTCATATAATTATTAGCACAAATTAAATTAGTAATTTCAATATTATAGTTGTTGCAATCGAAGAAACATTGTCGTGCTTAACCTTCAATTTTATTGAAATGGGATTTTAAATGTATCAATATCTCTATACATTGTAATCAAAAATATCATTGTAATCTAAAATATTTTTTATATTTTTTTAATATATATTATTGCGGCTCCCAACTTCATGTTTCCTGTAAATTTGAAAAAAACTTTTACTCCTTCCATACACTAGTATCCAAATTTACAATGTTCCCACTTTTCCAAAACTAATATAACATAGCATATTTTTTGATTTATTTTATTTTTACATAAAATTTGATATTTAAAAAAATATTTTACAAAATATTAATTATATATATAACTAACATAATCATAAAATCTCAAATTTTTATTTTGAAATAGATTTTTAATATATATATATATTACTTCAAAATTAAAAATCTATTTCAAAATAAAAAAATTGAGATTTTATAGTTATGTTTGTTCAATCAACTTTCCCGTAAATTATGAATAATTTGGATGCATACATTTGAATTCGATTTTTGAAAAAATAATTTTCATACACACTACAATAATTGAAATATTTGACAAAACACTATTCACACACACTAGAATAATTGAAAATATGTTTCGAAACATTAGAAAATCAATCTACAAAGGAGGAAGAGAAAGAGGAAGAGGAAGTGCTTGAAGTTTTAAGGGGATTTTAAAAAGATAAGAGCCCCGGTCCAGATCGCTAGACAATGGAGTTCTTGTTTTTCTTCGATATGGTTGCAGACGATCCATTGGAGGCGATCGAGGAGTCTAGATTATCTAGTGTGGTGAATAGCTCTCTAAACTCGACGTTTATTGTACTTATACCCAAGGTTAGTGGACCAACTTCTTTTGGCGATTTCAGGTCGATTTCTTTGTGTAACCTCTATTACAAAGTTATTTTGAAGATAATAGCAAATCGTATTAAGCCGATCTTATCAAGGACTCTATCAGAGGAACAGTTTGGGTTTCTAAAGGGAAGACAAATTATAGACGCTATTGAGACATCACAGGAATGCATCCACTAAAGAAAAGAAGTTACAGGCTCTCATACTAAAGATTGATTTGAAAAAAGCCTACGAATGTATCAGTTGGGACTTCCAATGTTTGGTTCTTTACAGTGCATCTTTGGCTTGTGGACAACCAGGTGGATTATGGGATGTATATCTTCTGTGAATTTTGCAATTCTTATAAATGGAGAACCAACGGGTTTTTTCAAGAGCGGAAGGGGCCTCAGGTAGGGGTGTCCATTATCCCCATTGCTCTTTCTTCTGGTTCTGGAAAGTTTGAGCCTAGCTTTAATAAAAGGAAAAGAGGATGGTCTAGTGACGGGAATCAAGGTACCTAGGACAATTCGGATTATCCATCTACTATTCGTAGATGATATCCTGAATATGTCAAAAGCATCCATCTCTGAATGGGCAGAGATTCATAGGATATTGACCAGTTTTTGTACTTCAACTAGGCTAATGATCAATGCTCAGAAATCTGCATTTCACCATCATGGCACCCAACAGGATGTTTTGAACTCCTTAAAAACTACCTTTTATTATAACTTCAATGATCTTTCTGCTAGATTTAATTATCTCGATTATTTTTTAAAGGTTGGCAGGTACAAAGCGGAGGAGTGGGATTGGTTGGTTGCAAAATTTGAAAGGTGCATCAGTCATTGGTGTAATAAATGGATGACACTGGGTGGACATCTAGTATTGATAAAGGCGGTATTTGAAAGCCAGCCAATATACTGGTTGGATTTGGCTAACATTCCCACTACGATTCTAGTTAAAATTCATCAAATGGTTTACAACTTTCTCTGGAATGGGAAAAGAAAAAAGAAGGGTTATCATTTATGCAGCTGGCAGATTATTGTGTGTCCGAGGAAGTATGGGGGTTGGGGATTGAGAAATTTGGACATCTTTGGTAAAGCTATGGTGGTAAATACCCTATGGAGGGCCTTGATGCATGATGGTCTATGGCACCGCGTTCTTAAATCTAAGTATTTCTCCTCTGTTCCAATGGCATGTTAGCTACATATGGCACGACTGGAAGGAACAAAAGGCTCACCAACATGGAGATACCTTCAAAAATATTTACATATTCTATTGCATTGGTTGGCTTGGCTCCCGGGTTCGGGGGAATTGATAAGGATTGGCAAAGACCACATTTTGGGGATGGGAGATAAAGCGACGTTGTCTGATGATCCGATAACAATTCTAAATGAACAAGTTACATACTTTTTATATCAGGCGATCAAAAATCCCAGGCTGGGCGCGACAGACCATAATTGGATTACAAGCAATGAGCTGGGAATTGAGGGCCCATTAGCTTTTGAATGGCATAATTTCAGGTGTATGATCATAAATAATGGTGTGCAGTTGATGAGGAAACCATACACCCTTTTGTGGACGAGAGGAGACACTTCAGGAAGGATTTCTGTTAAAAACATATATGAGGCCATTGAAAACAAAAAGCAGAATGTGGTGATCGTTGGTTGGAGAAAAACACTATGGTCATGGGAATGTCCAATTAAACTAAAGTTGTTTATATGGTTGATGGTAGAAAATAAGATATTAACTTGGGAAATTCTACAACGTAGAGGTTTTGTAGGTCCTGGATGGTGTATACTTTGCAAGAAGAATTTGGAGACCACTTCCCATCTTTCTGTTGATTGTCCTTTCACCCGATATGTATGGGAAAGAGTCACATTAAAATTAAATTTTATGGGGGCTTGGACTGAGAATTGTATGAATGAGCGATTTAAAAACTGGAGACTGTTGTATTCTGAATATCCTACTCTCCCTCTTTATATATGCTGGAATATATGGAAAGAGAGGAACCTGGCCATTTTCGAAAACAGGATGCCATCCGAACATAAAGTTGTGTTCCTGTCATTACTTCATTTGGTTGAATTTAGGACACCGAAAATACAAAAGAAAATCAGAAAAAGGAAGTTGTGTATGGTGAAGGAAGGATCGATCGAATGGTTTGATGGAGCAGCAACAACATATGGGAATTGTTTTGGAGCCAGAGGGATATTGAAGATCCGTGAACACAGAATTATCAATTGGTTAATCAATTGTGGGTCTGTGACTAACACTAGAGTTGAGTTGATGGGAGCCTGGGCTTTATTAACTTTGGCTTCTCGTTTCTCCATATCAAAGCTCACGATTATGGGAGACTCAAAGATAGTTATAGATTGGTTGCGAGGAAAAGGAAGCCTCCAGATGCTTGATCTGGAATGTTGGAAGGAAAGACTATTTGAACTTATAATTTTCTTTCAAAATATTTCTTTCGAGCATATCTATCGAGAAGATAATACAGAGGCATACATGCTTTCAAAATTGGCTATGTTAAAATTTCCAGGTACCATCAAATACTTCCAGGTTGAAGGAGGCCATGAAGGGCCTCACATGTTTATAGAATTATATTAGCCACTTATGTTGTTAGGCGAATAGTAGGAGAAGCTACTGTTGTACCTTTGATATGGGACTGCATGATTGAGTCTCGTTGTTGATGGAAGTTTTTTTGTTGTGTATGGAATCTCTGATGGGGTTGGGATTACAGGTATATGTATAAGGGATGGGCAGTATCATTTTTTGTTTCAGTTTGGTATTTCTATGGGAGGTATAGTGGCATATGGGCTTGTTGGTTTCTTTTTTAATAGAATTGTTTATATTTCAATATAATATAAAGTGACATTTTCTATGGAAAAAAAAAACTAAGTCCATCACTTTACATGTGATATAATGTGGCATTAGTTAAAATGATAGCTGTGGCATTAACAAAGGAAACTATTTATAGAAAAAAGAGACCATTTGAGATGTTAAGTACCACGAATATGATGACATTTTTTGGTAATGGGCAACACATGTACAACCTTTGGGGTGATTTTACTCCAAATTATTTGAATTTAGTAAAAATGAATTTATTAATGTTGATTACGATGTTGTTATTAATTTATGCTTTTCACGGTGAAGGATTAGTAGTAATCAGATTACTATTTTTTCCTATTAGATTACACACAAATTGAGGAATATATCAATTCTTTATGCAAAGTTTTTCAATGTTTTTTGGTTTGAGGATATATAAGCAATTTTTTTTAGTCTAATAAAATTGTTTGAGGTTTTATTTGGTTTCATTCCGAGGCTAGGACAATTTTTTCATGTCATTTGATATGTTCGAAATTCAAAAGCATAGAAATATTATGTTTCACATATATTATTAGTTATGTTTCTTAATCAAGTGCATCACATTAATTGACATTTTAATTGATTGACACATAATCAGGCATCACCTTTGTTTGATAAAGACGATAATCATTCACCATCTTTGCTTGATGCATGGTTGAGGGCTAAAGAAAAGCTAACAACATTTCAAAATGCATTAACCTGCCTTGAGAGTATTCCTTCCATTTGGAAATCCTATTTACCTTCTAGATATATAATGGACTATGGAGCTCAAGGTGGGATCTAAGGTATTTGTCTAGTGTTCTTATTGGGGAGAGTTTCCTGAAGGTTAAATATGTTTTTGTGGTTGTTTATCTAGAAGTTTAATTATTGATTTCCATCCGTGTAATCCACTTTTCGTGATTGTTGAAGTTTTAAATGTTAGGTATTTTTGAGGACAGGGCTATGAATATTTTGAGGAATTGATTTTTTGATTTATTAAAAAATAAAAAATAGAAAAATGGTTTCAACTAGCAGCTGCCTTGCATAGCCACATATCGCGATTCTCACAAGGAATAATTACAAAGTTTGGGCACTAAAAATGAGGACATTATCACATTCTCAATATGTTTGGGATTTTGTAGTCCATGGGTATGTAGAACCAACTAATCAGGTAGTTGAGCGAGCCTTGACAAATGCTCAAAAGGATCACCTCAAAGAAAATTGGAAGAAGGATGCAAGAGCAATCTATCTCATCCAAGATGGCATATGATAGTGTATTTCCCAAGATCTCAATGCAACAAAATTTTCAAAAACAACTTGGGACATCCTAGAGACCAACTATCAGGGCATTACTAAGGTAAAGACAATCAAGTTGTGGACATTAAGAATGAATTTTGAGAATTTGAAGATGAAGGAGTTAGAGTCAGTAGATCAATTCATGACCCAAGTCATGAACATTGTAAACCAATTAAGAAAGAATGGTGAAGAACTTTCAAATTAGAAAGTGGTAGAGAAGGTCCTTAGAACCTTGCCTAAATTTTTTGATGTAGTGGTCGTAGCCATTGAAGAGTCTAAAGACTTGAAACAAATATCAATAGACATTGCTTACTTGTCAACCCACATATTTTGAAGAAACAATTAAAAAAGAAAATCGGATCAAAGTAATGGATGAAGAAATGGATTCCATAGAGAAGAATGATACATGATATCTAGTATAATTACTAGAAGGTAAACATTTCATTGGTATAAAATGGGTTTACAAAACCAAGTTTAATGATAAAGGAAGAGTTGAAAAGTACAAAGCCAAATTGGTAGAAAAATATTTTGCACAACAACCTCGATTAGATCATGGTGAGACTTTTGCACCAGTTTCAAGTTTAGATATGGTTAGGGTTGTCTTAACCATATCAACTCAAAACATGTGGAAAATGTATCAAATGGATGTAAAGTCAACATTCTTAAATGGTATTTTAGAAGAAGAAGTCTATGTGGAGCAGGCACCAAGATATGCGATAAAACAACACGAAGATAAAGTGTACAGACTTGAAAGAGCACTCTATGGGCTTAAATAAGCTCCCAAAGCTTTGTATAGAAGG
>ML778925.1:40333-65702 GCA_009831015.1 Picea engelmannii | reverse complement strand
TGTTTCGAGCTATGTATGGCTTGGTTGGTCCTTACCATAGCTTACACTATTAGACCCAACGATACCCATTTATATCCCTTACTCTTATCTTTATATTGGAATGGATAAGAACTTTCCATAACTCATCTCTTTTATTTTTATTGGTGTTGTGTTCTATGTTTACATTAGTGTACATGGTGTGTATTTCTGGTTTATTGTGATATCTTAAGTATATGGTTCATAAAAATGCACCTATAGTTGATTGAGCGCAGATATAAAAATCTGCACTCAAAAGGAGTCTATCTTGGGTATACTAAAATATAATAAAATTCCAGGTATGACATATGTTGTAGGGAACAAGCCATCAATGATGACTAGGAATTACTTACTATCGATAGAGGACATGATAGAATAATTGGAATTGTTGGTATGATTTCTGATGTATATGTTGGTCAAGCCACACCGATTGGTTAGAAGGGATTTCCGAGTCCATAATGGACAAGGAAGCTAGTCCTTATTGGTTTAGAAATATCTAGCTTGGTTTAAAAGGGTAAACAATTGGAAATGTTGGTAAAAAAAAAGATGGTCAAGAAAACTATGGTGGGAGTAAAGGAAAGGCTAGTGGGTGCACCCTCATGGAATCCATATGGCTGGTGTTCTAGTTGATTGATGGAACCAACTACCCTTTGCTTCGACAACTCTGAAGGTGCCACCCCTACGAAAGAGATATTCCTAAAATTCATCCTTTTAAAATATATATTGATTACCTCTCCAAGATGTTGAGAACCAATGGAGACACTAAGATAGATGACGGGTAACACAATGTTCTATTTCTATTTCTCAATTACAACTTAAAAGATAACACATTGTATGACTTCTCTTCTTCTCTTACAAAACCCATTAAGGAAACAATTCCCAATGTATTCTTCTTTTTATTAATCTGCAATAAATCTTTTGTAGTGATTTTGAATGAATTTGGGACAACTTGTTTACCTCTCAACCCACTTCATAATTTAAGCTCAATGAGGTTTATTTATTAACAAGCCAAGTTTGATTACAACTTAGAAGATAACACATTGTATAACTTCTCTTCTTCTCTTACAAAACCCATTAAGAAAACAGTGCTAAGGCATTCTTCTTTTTATCAATCTGCAATAAATTTTTTGTAGTGATTTTGAATGAATCTGGGACACCTTGTTTACCTCACAACCCACTTCATAATTTAAACTCAGTGAGGTTTATTTATTAACAAGCCAAGTTTGATCTTGAAATCTAATTGAATTGAATATCAAATTTATTAACAAGCCAAGTTTGATCTTGAAATCTTGTAATCTAATTGATTTGAGTTTCAAATTTAGAGTTTTTATTGGCACTTTTGAATTATTTTCAAAGGACTATATTCATAAGTATCTCACCTATTCCTAGGTGTAAAAAGTAATCTAAGGTATCTAGTTAGGAGGAAATAATAAGTTGAATATTGGTTAAATTCTTCTAAATAACCATTGAATTTGTTTATTGAACTCATAATTTTCTTGTTATTGTGATTTATGCAAAAATATGAATAATAGTTTAATGTTAAGATTTGAATGCTTATCATCTTTTCTTACAAAAGTAGATAGTTTTAAATGCATTTTAGTTTTTGTTAATCTTTTTGAAATATTTTGTAACAATTTTGAAGGATTTTTGGAAATCTTGTTAATTTAGCAACCCACTTCATAATTTGGGAAAGTTTGGTGAGGTTTCTTCATTAAAAAGCTTAGTTTGAACTTGGAATATTGTAAGCTTTAACTGGAATCTTGAAATTTACATATGGATCTTGTGTTCTTGTAAGATCAATTGATGAAGCCCCCACCTTAACCTTTTCCTTTGATAGAATAGTTCAATTGGAACTAACAAATGGATCTGCTAGCTTGCAACTACCCTTATTAAAATTGTAATTAACAACATTTCTATGAAAATCAAGAATGATAGTAATGACATTCATAACATTAGTCATGATAATTGTGAAAAAGATACAATAAGTGTAAAATAAAAAAATTAAATTAAAAATAAATTATTTTATAAATGATCAATTAATTAATTATGTAAATTATTGATTATTTAATTAATTGAATTAATAGATTTATAATCAAATTAATTGATTGGCCAATTATTTTATCTTTTTTTTCTAATTATATTTCTTAATCAAAATACAAAACATAGTAATATTTTTTAATTGATATTAATTCCATTTTTATTATTAAAACATTCCCTAATACCATTTTAAATTATGAATAGATCAAAATATAATATGTATGAAAACAAATACAATTAAATCTCCTAAAATAAAATAGTGTGGCATTTAATGCTGAAATTTAAACGTTTCATTTGAAGTTTTAGAGAGTATATCGTCAACATTTATGTGGAGTAAAAGTGTAACATGTAAGTTTTACACCATTTTCTACTTAGAGGAATACCCTATGAACCAACTCTTATATCATTTTAGGGATTATAATTTAAAATGCTCAATAGTTTGTCTTTTTATGGCTTTCTCCTCATAACCTAGAATCTTATTTAATATATATTAAATAAGAATTTTCTTATGAAAATAAAGCCATAATAAAGGAGAAAATATATATATGTGGGGGGTTTATGGGAAAGTGGGGTGGATGGTTTAATGCATTTTTTTTTTCTAATATATATTAATTTATTGGCAAAACATTTTGTGGGTGAGAAGAAGTAGAAGTTGAAAATTTAAATATTGGTGTTTTGAGTACTAGGTGCATTAGGGATTCTTTAAATTTCATGGGTGTATTCTATTGCTCCATCAAGATATGTAGAATGACATATGCAAAAAGACAAAACAAAGTGTGTGAGATGCGTCTATGAAGAGATTTTGGAATGCAAAGTTTGTATGTAAGAAAAACAATTTCTAGGTAATTTTTCTATAAAACTATTTTCTTATTAATTTTGAGAAATCAAATTCTCTTTTAAATAGTTTTATGAGTAAGATTGTGTGAAATTGTAAATGTGAGATAACTAATCTTTAAACAATATTAAATCCAAATTTTATTAATAAACTAAATATATCAACAAAGATAGTACATAAACTTTGTACAACTTTCAACTTTCTAGAGCTTGGGTAATGTAATGTGGATCTCATGAATATGGATGAACTAAAGTATATTTTTAGTTTGCATTTATTATTAGGTTAACACTTTTTATTATTAAGTTAAACATTTTTTTTTAATGAGCAAGGATGCGTAAAAAATTGATACCAAGTGATAATAATAACAATAATATTTTAAGGTCATTTCCAAGACAAACACCAAATTAGTGTATGAGACCCCCTTGTTTGTGGGATAAGGGACCCCCTCTACACAACGATTTGACTACTAAAGTTTATGGAGGTGTACATACCCTACCCCCCTCTGGATTTGAACATGTGACCTCCGAGGAGGAAACAAATGTTCTTAACCATTAGGCCCACTCAAGATACTAAACCAATATTTTATGTCACACGGAGAACCCTTACACCAAGTTCATACCCTGCACTTTGCATTCATCATTAGTATTTCACTTTTTTACAAGAGCCAACACTAGGTTTATTTTTGAAAATTGTTTCATTGGGGAGAAATTTAAATACAACCTTTTCTCCATAAATAACCTTTTCTCATTCATTCTTATTGCATGACCCGACTCCTCTCTATATTATATTCCAATCCTTAGCTAATTCACAAGTTAAGTCCCATGTGGAGTGCTTGACATATCACCCATCTCTACATGCATTGTTTCTCTGCATACACTTCTATCTCGTTGAATTATTCCACATTACCTTTTCTTGTATAATGACCCCACTTTCTCTATTACATGATCCATACTTAGTCGATTTCCAATTCATATACCATGTGGAAAGCTTGACATGATATTGTTTCTCCGCATGAACCATTTCCATGCACAACTCACTCCTATGCAAGACTTATATTTTTTCCTTTCATAACACATCAAGTTTCCCATACTTAGTGAATTTCTTTCTACACAACCATTCATAATATTTGTTCTTGAGGAATTTTAAGGTGCATTTATGATGTCCTGATTCACAAGTAAAATACTGTTGTTAGGATTTAAGGAGGATTAATTGTCACTCTTTCCAAAATATTATTAACAATCTTTTGCTCCAACGTAAGGCTAGAATAATATTGATAGACCAATGACCAATGGAGCTCTTTGTTTTGGCACGTGAGGGAGTTGACAATGTCTCTAGAGAATGGTTCTGTTTTCGTTTTGTTTTCCATCTTTCCCACTTTTTTCAATACATTTTGAGATATGTGCAAGTTGTTAATATGAATTATTGAGTTTAGCTAATATAAGTCTTAGATCATTAATAGTCCTTAATGATACATCCTTTAATTATGTACATTCTCCTTCAGAATGCAAGTCAATTAATAGCAAGCCATACTTAGTGAATTTCTTTCTACACAACCATTCATAATATTTGTTCTTGAGGAAATTTAAGGTGCATTTATGATGTTCTGATTCACAAGTAAAATTAATTGTCACTCTTTCCAAAATATTATTCATTCATGAAGGATAATTGCTATTAATAATTCACTTGCATTCTGAAGGAGAATGTACATAATTAAAAGATGTATCATTAAGGACTATTAATGATCTAAGACTTATATTAGCTAAACTCAATAATTCATATTAACAACTTGCACATATCTCAAAGTGTATTGAAAAAAAGTGGGAAAGATGGAAAACAAAACAAAAAAGAACCATTCTCCAAAGACACTGTCAACTCCCTCACGTGCCAAAACAAAGAGCTCCACTGGTCATTGGTCTATCAATGTTATTCTAGCCTTACGTTGGAGAAAAAGATTGTTAATAATATTTGGACAACTGGTTTAGCCAAAGTTGGTTGTGTGCTTGAAGTTTTTTTATTTTAAAGAATTAGTTTCTTGGTGTGCCAGTTGATTCAAATCAAAGCAAATGATAATTAAAGTTGTTTCTGAAGGGATAAATCCCATTATTTTGATGTCGAAAGTATTCAAGAAAAAGCTACGACTCCCCACTCCCACTAAAGCTCCAAGGTTTTCAAAGGTTGATTATTTTTTGGACTCCCAAGTTGGTGGAGTGAATTTGTTGAGGGAATTCTTGGCATCACCTTCGATAATGCCAAATGATATTACCCACATTAATATATTCTTGTTATTTGAGTCGTAGCGATACTTCTCTTGGATTTTCTCACGACTAGTGTGACAAGATTCCACATCCTATATCCCAAGGTACATTTTGTATATTCTACATTTTCCCATTAAGATGAAAGTAGTATGTGACTAGGCAAAAATCATCTATAATGATATTTCTTACAAACTCTCCGGGATTTTATATGATCTCCTATTTTGTGTTCATTGTTGCCTACTGTAATGTTTTCAAAGGGCTCCCTCCAAGGGGTAATTTTAATATTGATAATGACCCTATCCAATTCTGGGATTTTGGGCTCCCTCCAAGGGGTAATGTTAATATTGATAGTGACCTTATCCAATTCTGGTATTTTGTGTTATGGAAGCACAAGGCACCATTCCACTTCTTCCCAGTGAAATAAAAAGTTTTCAAAGAGTTTAGATATATGCTGACAGGAAAACAACCAATGAGGATTACACATGAAGCTTTGAATTTTATTGAGGGAAAGGGAATTTTTGTATATGAGGAGGAATCCACGTATATCACACTATACGGGTTTGAAGAAAAACCTTTCCTTCTTCCAAATTTTATGTGTGAAAGATATTTTGTAGATGACTTTTGTAGACAATACAATTCATGGTCTTCCTTTTTTGACCAAAAGAGGAAGCAATGGTTTATTTCATTTCTTTTCGTGTCATTGATATTACAATTAGAGGCCTAGCTCATTTGGTTGAAACCGTCGAGTTGTTAAATTCATTTCATTTGAAATAAGGATAAGCCTTCAAAAATTTTGACCAATAAGGAGTGTTTTCTTCCCACTTATCTTCAATTGGATATAGTACTACTTTTACAAGAATGCCCGAAATTAGGGAGGGAGCTGGTAATAATGACCAGATACCCAAGCAATTTCTAGAAAAGAAAAAAAATTCATGATGATGACTTGGTCACACAGATCAACTGAAAAACCCAAGTTAAAAAGACAAAAATCAATAAGGAGTGTCAACAAGTCAAGACTAAACAAAGAGGAAAAAGTAAGGCTAGTGATCATATTGCTTCTACTCGCCTCCCACATAAGATTTCCTCCACCACTCATAGAATCCAAGAGATTAGTTTGAGAAAATGAGAGAATAATGAAATATGTGACGGAGGAGGTGATGGAGACGACCCCCCTTATTTTAATATAGAAAAAACTCATATTGTTGGACTAACCAAGAGGAAAATGGGTAATAGCAATACAAGTTCTCAGAATCCTAAAGTCCCAAAAAATGTTTTGGTTGAAATGGAAGTTGATAATGATAATCAAGTGCCTAAATGTGAAATAGTACATATTGTCCAAAGTCAAAAGTTAGCACAGGAGTTGGACCGAGAGGGACCAACAATGTTTGAAGAGAAGTGATTAAATTTACATAATTCTAGATACAATAACGAAGCAGGAAAAGTCCAGATAGAGAAAATCCATTTCAAATATGAAAAGGTTATAGAAAAGTGGAATTGAGAGGTAGATGTTTCAAGAGTTGGATCTTTTGAGATACTTAAGTTACATCTTACCACTAGAGATGCATTGGCCCATTCCATCATGGAATAGGATTTAGAGAACACCAAACTAAAGAAAATAATAAGTGAGTTGGAGGATGCTCTAAGTCCAAGAACTTTTGTTTGCAGAACCATTAACTATCATGGCTCCATAAACAACTCCACAAGACACACCAGAAACATCCACTAGAGTTAAAAGGGTTTCTAATTTTCTAAGTGATTTCAAAATTCACATTGCAGAGAACATAAAAAATAGGCTCACTACAATTTTGGAAGCATAGAAAGTAGGTACAAACTTAAGGAATTTGTCACAAAGAACGTCTAGTCTTGTTGACTATCTACAACAAGATATGGACAATAATGAGTATTTTTATAAAAATTATTTGAGTACATTTGTAGCCTGAGTGTCAAGAATAACTAATTATACCAGGAATCAATATGAATTACCCTCAAATAATAGATTAAAACATATTAGGGTGGGATGGCTCGTAAGGATTGAGGTATTTTGGGAATTAATTGCAAGTTGTAGGAGGAAAGAGGAAAAGAGAAGAGATGCATTTCTTAGATCACTTGAAATAGTTAAAGAACTTGAGGGCCCACCATTAATTAGAGAATAAAAAATGTTAACCAAAGAACAATAATAATATGAGTTAAAAATCCTCAAGACTTCATGGGGAAGTGAGTTTGATAATCTCACTAGTTCCCTGGAGGAGGAAATAACATAATGGTTGGTTAACTTTGTTAATGACAATGAAGATCATTTGAAAAATATACAAGACTTACGTTCCAAGTGCATGGTTATTGAATATGAACTATTTTCCTTTCCAGTAAAGAAAGACATAATGGTTCCACTGTTAAAGGAGTATATCAAAAGTTAGCTCAAAAGTTCATTGAATGAAATAACCAACCCTCAATAACTACCACGATATAGTTGCACTGGAAAATATCAAGCTCCAACCTATTTATGAAGATCTTTCAAGTGATTTGAGGGGAGGAAGTCCATCCATCAAACCATGTTCTCATTTTGTGAGTACAATTTTTTTCAAANGGACTACCACCTCTATAAAAATGAAGTGGGGATATTAAGAATCTTATAAAAATTCCCTATGAGGTTGAATATTGTCCTTAATAGGAAAATAGATCAACAAAATGGAAATGGATTTGGGAAAATTTCCTTTTATAATTGAAACCATGGTTTATGAGGTTCGACCTCTTAAGTGAGAAATATACTATCCAACTAATATGGATAGAAATTCTAGCTTTCATGTTAGAATTATGGAATGTTTAGACCCTCAAGGCCATTTTGATTTCGATCAATATATTCATTTGTCTCAATGAGAGAATTAAGTAAAGGAATTTAAGGATGGTGGCCCAAGTTTGTGTTGATGTTGATTTAGACGATGGGATTCTAGATAACATAGCCATTAAAGATGATCCACCACTGCATTTGGGTGTGAAATTTGACATTGTTTTCTAATGTTGATAGAAACAATCCATTGCACCATTAAAAATTCATAGAAATAATTGAAATTTACACTTTTTTTTTTTTCATTTTTACCTTAATATCATTGGAATTTTGATGTCCATAGAAATTAGGGGGTGCAATTACATAGGTTAACTATAAAACATTATCAAATTAGAAATTGAGTCTTTGTTTCCACCTCCTAAACTCGAATAAAAAACCTTTACACTGACAACCTATGTATTTTCTGTGTTTATCCAAATCCAGTGTTGTTTAGAAAGCCATAACATATTCCAAAGAAAAAACCCATTATATATTCACCAATGATAAAGATAACTACAAAAGTGCTCACAATAGAGAAAGAAAGAGTTTATATCCATAATTAGTATTATTATCATATGCCTCCATAAGAAACACCAACATGTTTTTCACATTTTATTCAAGGCCACTTTCTTTTTTTGAATGGAGAGGGAATGTGCCCTACGCATTTGATCCCAGGGAAACCACCATTAAATCATAAGGTTGTCTTTCATGTAAATATTATGCTTTTATGATTTTAATAATCAACCATCAACCAAAGAGATATAAGATTTGAATGACCCACAAAATGCTTTGGGGATTTGGGTTGGGAATATTATGCTTTTATGATTTTAATAATCAACAATCAACCAAAGAGATATAAGATTTGAATGACCCACAAAATGCTTTGGGGATTTGGGTTGGGAAGGAACATTTATCTTTGAAACATAATGTTACAAGGTTTTGTTATTTATATGCTTTTATGAGAGGATTTACATCATATTCTGTAATAATTTCTAAATTGATAGCTCTATGGGGCATGAGAGGATTTACATCATAAAAGGATTTACATCATATTCTGTAATAATTTCTAAATTGATCATTACAAGAGGACTAAATCGAACTTAATATATCACAACATGTCGTTAGCCAGTGCACATTATACATCCATGAAATAATCCACGGAGTTTATTGCCCTCCCCTCCCCCCAACCACTAATTTTAGTATATTCAAAAGTTTATGAATTGAAAAATAACCCTATAGTAACAACCAAACCCTTTTTCATTGCTACGAACAGTGCCCGTGAACGGCTCGAATGTCCATTCCACACCAAATCTATGTATCCTCATATTCACTAGGTTTGACTTATCTAGTCTACCCATTGTGTTATAATTAATATTTTTTTAATGTATGTAATGGAATTTTAAAATTTATTACATATTTTTGGAATTTTTTTTAATCATGGATGAAAGGAATTTTTTTTTATGTATGTAATGAAATGTTAAAATTTATTACAGATTTTTTTATCATGCATTAAGTTGGACACTTTTCTTTAATACTAAAATAGAAAAAGGTTGCTTAGACTTGGTTAAAGGAAAAATTAAAAAAAAAAAAATAATAAGCATGGAAAAAATGTTGGACACTTTTCTGTAAAACTAAAATAGAAAGAGGTTGCCCAGATTTGGTTAAAGGAAAAACAAGCATGCTATGATGAAAATAAAAAATAACCATTCAAAAAAATAAACAACATTATAAATTAGGAAGGCTAGTTTTATGTAATGATGATTTAGTATGTATTTTTTGAAGTAATGAAAATTGCATCACATTTAGTAATATAAGTATTATAACAAAATAAGTATTATAACAATGGGTTTAGGGGTTAGCTGTGAAGATGGTAGCATGTGAGATGTCACTTATTTTTAGATGTGAAGATGGTAGCATGTGAAAGGTTACCCATTGAGGTCTAATTCTTTATATGCACAAACAAGTGGTTAAGGCTAAGTGAAAGTCTTCTGTGATTTGATAAAAAAAAATATCTTCTTCACAACCTTTTAATTGAAGGTAAGTGAGTGTGATTGGAGTTTCTTCCTTCAAGAAATACTTTAACCATGAAAATGGATCCCCTGTCAATCATGAAAATGGACCCTCTGTGTTTCCTGATACATTCAAGTCAAATATAATATTTCTATAGTTTAAAGTAAGCACATAAAATGAAACAATAAATATGTTAATATTTAAAATAAAAATAAAAAACACTACATTAATATTCTTGCAGTAACATTTCTCAAAATAATTAAGACAATCTTTCTTAGATAAATTAAAACTTTTTAAAATTATTCCTATTCATTCCATCTCTCCAAATAATACATCCCAATCCATTTAAATAGGAACATTTTCCATATTTTCCCTAAAACTCTTGAATAACCACCTATGAAAACACACTTAAATAAATTTTTTTCTAAGTATACCCTTGATAAAAACAAATCTATGTTTGTGACAAAAATAACAATAATTAAGTCTTGGAAAGGTTAGAAATCTATAAGTACCTACTTAATCATAATTAGAATTTTTTTTTTTTTTATCACATCTATGTTTGTGATACAAATAACAATCATTAAGTGTTGCAAAGGTTAGAAATCTATAAGTACCTACTTAATCATAATTATAAATAGAAATGACAAACATGCAATGAATGCTTAAGAAAGAAAATAACCTTTCACCTTCTTAAGCATGAGATAGGAAAAACAGTCCTCATAAAAATATCTAGTAAAGCTATTATTCAAAAATGACATTCTTTGTTTTTATTTTCTAAATAATTGTGTTAATGTACTTTTTATGGAGTGATCAATTGTTTTTGTCTTCTAACCTTGATTTTTCTACAACAATTTTTTTTCCTAATTCTTAACACTTGAAAGTCTAATAATAATTAAATATCACAAAATGAAAGTTCTCATGTAAAATGCCACTTATTTATAAACATAAATAGTCTACCACCATATTCATGCATATTTTAGTTACATTCAATCACTTAGTTTTGCAATCCATTTATTAAAACCATGCTCCTACATCAATCTAAGTATGACGACCACCATTTATTCTTCTCATATAACACACATGAATATTCTAGATTATTGGAATCCTTGTTAAAATCAAATTAATCAAAGGTAAAACATATAATTTGGATGTGAGGAACCATGAAAACAATAAGGTGATAGTTAATTGATCTCTTTTCTATAAGTTCGATGAAGATTTTTCTCTTGGTTATTCAAAAATTATTTTAGGATAATGATGATGATTCTTCTACTGCTAAGCATATTTCACAATAAAAGAAACAAAACTATGAATGATGGAAGAAACATATGGTAAGAAAATATGAAACTCAATAAGAAATAAATTTGGTAAGTATGTTAATCATTTTATAATACTCACGTGTCATTTCATTGATACACAACTCCCATGGTTATTGAATTTGGTGACATTGACCAAATTCGTAGTAGGAATACCATTTTAGAATTATATTGGATCTAAATTTGATTAAATCAAACACGTTTCGATAGAAAAAGAGCTACATGTGAAAATTTTGGTAAATAAATGTTGGAGACAACATACATTGTGATTTTAAATTAAGTGGTGACGAGGAATGATTTAGTGAAGGTTATTAACCATTGAAGGCAATGTTGTGACTAATGGAGAAAAGTTTTATACTATATATAAGAAGACATGTCAAGTGATAAAGGGTCATAAATGGTTTTGGAGGGGCTAGTCTACTCCATCGACTAGACCTGACAATCAACCATATTCAAAGAGTAGTCAACTAAGAATATAGTCAAGTCTGTAAGTCGGTCAACAATCTAGTTAGGTCGACCGATCAAGGTAGTTAAGAAGTTGTAACTACCTTGTAACTGAAAGACGAGTATAAATATGAGCATGTATGTATATAGATAACATTAAGAAATATATTTTCTATTGTGGTGATATAATATAAAGTGCTTATTGCTGGTCTCTCCACTACATTTGTTCTCTTCCTTCTCTTCTATGTGTGTGTTGTACGTTACTGTTTAATGCTTGTATATTGCTCTGTGTAAGGACTACTGGTAACACTTGCATACAATCCCCTAGATTACAACATTGATTTTTTTGTTGGTAGTTCTTGAACTCGAGCTTGTAAAAATTTGCACACATAAATGTTGAGCCTGGAAGAGATATGCGAGTGGTGGGAGAGAAAGGTCAATAATTATTTGAAAAATTGTGAACGGAGAAATTGATTGACAATTGTAGAAGGTAGATCCAAATTCTTCATAGAAATCCATAAAATGTTTTTTGAAGCAATCCTTGAAGAAGTTAAAAGATACATCGACCGACCTAATATTGAATAAACTTACTTCTGACAAGTAGTTGATGTCCAAAATTATTAATTGGGGTTGAACAGATTTATATAAGTGGTTTGAGAAAATTGGTGATAATCTCTGTGAAGAACAAGCGATCGAGGAGTGAATGTTTGTTGATAGAATCAAAGAGACATTTTACGATGACTTCCATGATGGTTTTTTTTGTACAATACTATCTCTCTTACATAAATTTATCCTAGATAAAGGAGAGGATGAGATAGTCGAATACCACCCTCCTCTTGCTACTCGAACAAACACCAACTAGAGACAACAACAAGTCGACTAGGAAATATTTTTGGAATTAACCAACTGTAAATACACAAGAGAAGCCTAGGATTTCTTTTTAAAAAATGAATATGCTAAACAAGTGCACCCTCACCAACCGGATGTAAGTTAGGGTTGGTGATGGGGGGGTTATATGTTTGTGAGATACCTTAATTGGAGTAATTCTAGTCGACCTGTACCGAAGATAAATAATTCAATAAGGGAGGAGGAAGTCGACCGATCGATAGTGTGAATATACATTGGAAGAAGAAGAAAAGCATAAAACTGCACGTTGAATGTAGCATCATAAGCCATAGTCTATCATTCAAAAGTTAGAAAGGGACAAGAGACAAAGACAAAGGATAAGAGAGGAGATGCATGCTGTGAGAGATCTCCAGAAGTTGAATAGAAAATAACCCCATAAATAACATATCATTGGAATGTTAGACCACTTTGAGATTGGTGTTGAGAAACCATATGTAGGAGGAGTAGCCCAATAGTTCCCGTGAGAAGTGAAATCTTGCAGTTGGTATAGGTAGTACATGGAACCATTCAATTGGTATACTTTATTGAAAGAATGGATGTTAATGACTCGGGACCCACATTATGTCTATCTCCAATTACTAAAGAAGCAAGTCCCCACATATGAGAATTTCTCTATTAAAGGTTAGATATTGAACCTGAGGTCTCTTTGGTGTGGTACAAAGTGGATGATCAAGGCTATTTGAGAGACATATTACCGATCTTGATTCCCCAGATAGATCAAATCTAGGTAGGAAATCACGAAGATGAAAATATACTCCTTCATATCAAGGATCTCACAGACACACCCCCCTACTAAATTTGTTGATTGAAGGAGAAGATACACAATCAATTGATAGTCATGATGAACCGATGTGTCCTCAAGAGAAACAATTTGTCAAATATATAGACAAAGGGCGCCAAACAAATGATATAATCCCGGATAAATAAGTGGTCGAGGTAGAGAAATCGACGAGAGTCGCATTGATAAAAAATAAGTCATTGACTGACCTAGTCGAGTCAAAGACAATGGATTCAACCATCCTAGTTAAAACCCAACCAACAACCCACGAAAATATTCTAGTTAGAAACTAAACACATGTTATCACTTGCTAATTTGCATTAATTTTTCCCCAAGCATCTTGTCCTTGTGTTATTTTTCCATTCAGATTTTCAAACTTTTTCACCAGCTCCGTCAAGCTCCCATCACCTAAATCCTTCACTCAAGTGATCATCCAAAATAGTCATGTCCTCCACGAGTAAAAAATTTGGCAAATATCCCAAACCTATACCTAGCCTTAATGCTTATCTAAATCCCTTAGTTCCATCACTTCATTCATTTTTACCTTATTTTCATATTCTCGTTGAAAATAAAACATATTCCTTTTATTAAGCACCCTTATCCTATCCACAAAGTCATGTGTTAAGTCTCATATGCCCAAAGTCCTTAGAAAATAGAAAAAGGGTTTATTATTATTAATATAAATATTTTTATATTAAAATTTTTATATTAATATTTAATCCAATATTTAATTTATGGAATCATGTCAAATCATGGGCACGAATCTCAATTTATAATGTGGAAAATTCAAAGGTTGGATGGAGGGCACACATACATATCGGACATTGAAGTAGCGAGGAGGTTAATTATGTGAAAGCGGGTCGTGGAATAAATCGGTGGTTTGGTGATTGGGCACGTGTTTTTACGTGGAGCATATCGGGGGGGTAAAAGAAGTTTGGATTAAACCACTTTTCTCTATTCTGATATAATAAATGCAACCATTTATTCTATGGTTTAGGTGCAACATTTTTCCATGAGTGCGGTTCAATAATTATTATGGAATTTCCAATAAAATAAATTCTTCCTCATGTGAAATTGTTTTACAGAGGTAAAATTCACATTTTACAAATCAAAGATATTAATGTTTATTTCCATGAAAAATATTTAAATGGGAAGATGCACGTGAACAAAGACTTGGATAATTCTTTATCCAAAGGTTTTACAAAAGTAAAAGGTATTTTACCAAAGACGGTAAACCGGAAAAAACAAGACACCGTAAATGTTTTTCACAGTGAAATGGTAAATTGGAAAAACCATAACATGGTAAATGTTTTTCATGTGAAATGGTAACAGTAAATGTTTTTTACAATGAAATGGTGAATTGGGAAAAACAAGACATGGTTTTAAAGAATGACGGGCATGAATTAAATTATGGAAATTTAATTCTACATGATAGAAAATATTTGGGAATTATTTTTATTTCAAATATATTATTCCTAAATGTTTAATGAGAATATGGATAAATGAAATTATATTTGAAAGAGTATAAGTGACATTTCAAAGAGAACGTGGCAGAGAAAGGATCTGGAGCATCAGAGGAATCTGCAGGGATCATGAAACGTTTTCTGAAAACTGTCATTTGTAATCATTGTAGAAGTTGTAACGTTTCATTTCAGTTATTGTAACCGATTGCACACTGAAGGAACTCGAATTGTATAAGTATTAGAGGTTATGAGTGTATTAATGGTGGGAAGAAGTGCAAGGGCACAATTCTGGTTTTTCTGAACTCTATTGTAAATTTCTGGAGATGAATTGAATACATTTGCAAAAGCTTTTGAAGTCTCTATGAAAAGATTCTAATGGTGGTGATATGAGTTTTGTTTTCCCTCATTGTATGTATTTCTTGTGTTCTTTAATTCCATTTACAATGTCTTCTATTTTGAATTGGATAGTTAAAATCCTAGAATTCATCTCTTGATGCTCTTGGTTAAAGCAATTTAAACTGTGTGTGTTTCTTCCTAGCTAATTCAGAATTCATTTTTGTAATGCTTGGATGCAGTTACTTGTTTTTCCCTTTTCCTCTTACACTCTAAAAATTTCAATTTACAACTCAGATTCATTACCTCATTTAGCCTTTATCCTCTAGAGAGTTCTACAGGCCAGTCAAGGTTTCCATTCAATTTCAGAATTTTGACTCCATAGCCCTGAGTGTCCCTCCCCTTCCTTGCCAACAACTTTATAAAAACCCCCCAAACAAACTAAATTTAGCCACTGATTATCAAATAAATATCAAGTGACATGAGAGATCCCTCTTTGAGTTGAGTAGGCTAGTGCCCAGCTCTAAAGTAGGTTGAAATAGTTACCTCTGTCGTTTGTCTATCACTCGGACGAAATTTAAAAAGTGCTAACAATTTGGTGCCATTGTTGGGGATGAAATTGAAAAAATTTCCCTGGGAAAGAACAACATGGTTGAGTTCTAAGGTCTGAGAGCAGCAAACACTTAGGAACATATTGGCTATATTCCTTCTCTGGCGACTCCACACATCAAAAAATCAATTTGAAGGTGATTCCACTGGTACAAGAATCCATAAATTTAAATTTTAACTGGCGACTCCACTCTCAATGTAGAATCCAGCTTCCAAAACATCATTGACGACTCCACTTTCTGAAGATGAGTTCAATATCTGCAAGGTATACTCCAATGAATCACTCTTATATTCATGGCTTTCCAAATCGTATTCCTAACATAAATTGGCAAAACTATTTGCCTAAATTCGAAGATGGGAAAGAAAATGATGATGCCTTGCATTTGATTAGATTTCACATGCACATATGTAAGCTGGGGGTTGAATTTCATGAGGATTGTTTGATGAAAATGTTTATGGCTACTCTAGAGGGGAAAGCAAGATTATGGTATGAAGGTTTAAAACCGGGCAACTTATACTCTCTTACAGATTTCCATATAACATTCTTTAAGCATTATGGAGAATCTAATCCTTCATCCTTGGTGTTACACATGATTTTGGTCACTCTGGGGATGTCTCTACAAGTGATGTATTCAGGCTCCCACAAGGACTTTTTGCCTGAGAAAAGTGAATGTTGTCTTCTTCCAAAAAACACATTTTTAAGATTAGTTCACAGGCTTCCTATATTACAGGGTGCAAAAATCCTTCATTCTCACAGGAAACCCAAACTTAGGGTGCGAACTGTTCGCAATCTACTCTATAGGTAGGGTGCAAACCTGTTTCAAAGCTTGGAAAAGAGAAGAGGTCCTGAAGGTTCTAGAAGGGAATCTTCTAGAAAATGAGTTTACATTCACATGGTTGGCATCCTACTAACTTCTTAGATTTAGTGGGATCATCCTCATCCATTTAACCATATCTCCTTCTCTTATATATTGAAAGGTTTCTCATGGAAAAGGTTAAGCAAGATTGAATGAAGAATTGGTGAAAGAATTGTGTGAAGAACTCTGTTTGGATAGAAGCTTGAAGACTCTATTTGGTCTATCAAGTTGTATTGGATATTCTTCATGCGAGTGTAGAGAAAGTGTGTGTGTTGGAACCAAGGGTCACTAAAAGGAACTTGCGACATCAAGGTGATCCGGTTGTATCTTCTACTTTCATTTAATATAATACAACGACATGTCCCTTTCCCATAAAATTATTCTTATTTTATTTAATAACTCCTTGATCATATGCATAGGTTGACATTGAATATACTTTGCCATCTTCACTTTGGTTGGTTTGTGTTGTCTTGGACCTGATTTCACAAGAGCACCGGAGCGAAGCGGGAACAACAGAGACTGAAGGAAGCGATATAAAGGTATGTCACTCAATCCTTCTTAGTAGTAGTTTCAATGATTTCAACTTAGGGAAAGAGTCGTGTCCTGTCCTGGTTTGTTCTAGATCCAGGTGGATCTAGGGAGATCTGTTAGTGTCCGCACCTACCGATTTATCCGATAACAAAATTGGTGACTCCGCTGGGGATACAAACGATTTTGGTGGTTTTTTCTTGGCCATTTTCTATCGACCTACCATTTTTTATTCCCAATCAATCTCTGAGTCTTGAGGAGATCCTCATAGATTCCCTAGATCCAGAAGTTCCCTCAAAAGTCCTGTCATTTTTCCAAAATTTGCTTGATTACAAATCTTCTCGCACTGCACCTTTCTGTAGCCTGCGAAAATAACTGAGGTTCAGACCCTAGTGTTCAGTTCAGTGAGAACTTCTCGCACCCTGCCTGTGTCTAGCCTGCGAGAATCCTTAATTCTTGCACTGTACCCCACTGTCAGACTGCGAACTCACTTATAAAAATTTTGGTTTAAGTCTTTTGTGTCTTCAGATGCCTAGATTATTTGGTGTGTCTGGAAAGAACTTCTCTGGTCAGTGATTGAATGTTTCTTGACTTCAAATCTCACGAATGATTAGTTTTCGGAAATCGAAAGCTCTTCTTATTCATTTTTTCTCAATTTTTACCTCTTGACCTTTTCTTAACAAGGGTATAATCTCCGATTATGAAATCCGAGTGCTTTTTTGGTCGGGAGCCTTTGATTGGATTAAAGTTGAGATTAATTGTCCTTTTCAATTGCTTATTACTTGGAAAATAGTTACCCATGTGCATTTGAAGAGACCGGTCTTGTCAGTTTGTTGTTTTTGTCTTCATTGAAAGATCGATTTGGGTGTTTGTTGTGTATTTCTTTTTCATTGGTTGCTTACTTTTTCTTAGTTCCATCCCCGTTGCTTGGTTTCTAATAAAAATTAAAGACATTTTCTTTTTTCAAGCAACTTTTTATTCGAAAATATTGACATTCAAGTATTGAAAGAGAACGAATAGAGAAATTGCGTTGTTCATGATTGTTTGATATTACATTTCAGAGAAGATCATACATCATAGTTCACATTGTTCCAGAAAACTCCTCTTTCCCTCCTGTAATAGGATTCATCGAACAAAATTTGTATCATTCATTCCTATTTATGCATTGTTGGGTTAGAGTCTCACACAACATTGATTTAATTTCCGTCTCCTTTTGAGTAACACCAACCTTTAATAATATTGTGCAATTTTAAAATTCAACTAGTAACTTTTTCTAGGGCTCTTTTACACCCACATTAGCTAGGCTAGAGCTTTGGAATAGGCAGTGAGACACACTCTCCAAAGCACAAACCACACAATAGTATCTTGTGATAAGGAGTGTCAAATTCCATTTGCAACATTTTGTCCTGGGAAGCCCTTCTCACACAAGGGTCAAACCTGAGGTCGCATTGAGATTGACAGAGTTACTCACCCTGCTTTGTTGATATCGGTGTAGAGATCGCACGTATTACGGGGGTCACTTGAAGGTATACCCACAATGATGAGTGGAATCCTCTCAATTTGATTTCAGGCTAGATACCTTGCCCTTGCATGTGGATCAGACTGTCAACTGTTCCCCTAGGCATTATTGTTGTTGGTGGTAACCTTAGTAGCCCATCTTCTTAGGGTCTTACACAAGGTGACTGTGAAGGGGTAAGTCTTCAAGGTACCTGGAATCGACGTTGGCCAGAATCACTCAGGCTCCTTGGAGGGTATATACACGATTGTGTGTGGGAGCTTGCACTAGGGTGTAAGTCCGTTAAGCAGGTCATCAATGTAACTTTTCCACCCTGACCTAGCCCCTTGTTGTCTCGTCATTGCGACATTGGATTTCATCACCAACTAGTGAATTCAGAATTAGAAGGTCTTTCTTACTTGGTTTTGCTTCCTAGATTTTATTAGAGCATGTTGTTTGTTTACCCAAGTTGGCCATAGAATTTCTTTCTTAAAATTCTAACTCGATCACAATTGACCCTCCACACCGTTCACGTAGAATTCAAGGCCTACCCCCAGAAGATATAGAAGTTTCTCAACCCTTGCCTACTAACTCACCGGAGGGCTCTCCTCAACAGAGTGAAGTCCAAGACGTTGCCACTCCACCGGTGGAAAGAACTAACTCTTTAGAATGGTTTCGAATTATCAATTCTAGAGAGGAATTTCAACTTCCTCCCGACTCCGGGAGACGTATTGTGTGAGTGAATTCTTCCAGAGATATAGTTGTTCAGTCTTATGGATCACCAACCAGAACTTTCATAGGACCTGAGGGTCAAGATCCTTTTTGTACTACTGGCATTTTTAGACGAGATCTCTTTGGCTTAGGAACATGCATTGTTATCAGTGTCGCACCTGAGTTGCCTGAAACATCTGATCCAGACGCAATACCTTTTACTACTACCTATTATTTTCTTGGTACAGATGCTCCACCAACTAACCACATCTTGACTATCCCTCTACAAACGGTCCATTACACAATGGTCCCAGATACTACGAGTCCTCACACTGAGATTACAGTGGCTAGCCAAGCCCCCATTGGCACACCGCTTTCGCCCAGATTCACCCCAACCTTTCCGCCCAGATATCATGCGTTGAATGCTTCTATTCCCGCTCCTACACAAATCTCATTCGGGACTCCTGGCGTTTCCACTTCTTCTGGGCACCATCTCATTCTCAGTTTTATTACGACACTTTCTCGACCCCCTTTCAGAGGACCTATTCCATCCTCTATCGGAGGCACTGACCTTAGTGGCACCATCCCATCTTTCAAACCTAATTACCAGATTCCTGTTGGTGTAAAATTTCACTAAGGAGGCCAAACCCAACCCCATTTTGCAGGCCAAATCCCAACTGGGACGCAACCCCTGATTGGGCGGCAACCCCCACTGACCCCACCCTATGGAAAAAACATACCTCCATCCTTGGCCCAGTATTGGAGTTATATTATACAACATAATCCTCACTCGACTGGGGAGCAACAACCTCAATCTAGCTCTGTCATATCCCCTAGTACAGGCCAACCATATCCAAGCACGTATAATCCTATTTGGGGCTCGAATGCTCAACCCCACGCCCCTGTTCAAGGGTACAACCCTATGAATTACTTGCCTCCACACCAACCACCGAATTTGCCCGGATCTTCACATTATATGCAAACTGCTTATGGTCCCACTGGTCTACCGACGGGACTTCCTCCCCAAAGTCACCAGTACCCACATGTGAATAGACAGTTACCCTTCTTAGCCACCCTAGACCTCCTTGATCTGTCGAGGATTTTAAATGATCCAATCCGTCACTCTCCTCAATGGCCCACCATACCGACCAAAATACCATCTGACATCCCTAAATTCGATGGTAAACTAGGAGAGGACACGAACAATCATGTAATGAATTTTCACCTTTGGTGCTCATCCAACTCCTTGATGGACGAATCTATTCATTTACGCCTTTTTCAATGAACCCTCACAAGTTCAACCATGAAGTGGTATATAGAATTACCACGAGGCTTCTTCACCAACTTCAATACCTTCACTATGGCTTTCCTCACCCACTACCAGTTACCGATCCACTACAAAACGAGAACCGAGATTTTGAGTTCTTTCAAACAAACCAAAGCCACTTATATCTCTAATCACATTCATGAGTGGCGACAGAGACAACGTCTCATCAAACTCGAACTTCCCGATCAGTTGCTGGTAGAGTGGTTCACAAAATTATTTGTGAAAGACATCGCTCGTGACATCACCATGGGTGGAGTTGTCACAGAAGAATAGGCAATCAGTCGTGCTCAATACCTCGACCTTGTTTATTCACAAACAGGTACTCTTTACGACTTACTCCCTGACACACCTCGTCCTTCTACTTCAACTACTCCTGTTGCTTCTCATGCGGTTGACGGTGTGATTGGCACTTTCCATGCCCAACCTCATTCTGTCCAAACCTCTAGCAACAACCCCAAACCCATTTCTTCTAATGTTCAAAATGCTCCGTCTCCTACCCCTCCCACCGGCAAGACTTCTGAGGTAAACTCTGTTCAATCTACCCCCACCGGAAAAAATAAATCCAAAAAGGGAAAGGGTAAGAACAAGGAGGATAAAAATAATCCGCAATATGAGAAAACCAAAACACCACCTATTGATGATAGGGATAAGCACAAACCCCGATACTCTTGTCTTATCTGTAGTGATGATCACTACACTAAGGATTGTCCACGACGAGCCGAGGTTACTAAGTTCCTTCAAGGGACCCCGAAACCCCCCACTCAGGCTATTTTATCACAACCCTTCCCCTCTCAACAACAGGCCCAATTGGTCATTCATGACCAACCTTCCCCCTCCAATACATCCTATGTCTTAATGTGTACAGGTGATTCAAAGAAGAATGACATCACACTTACCACTCGAGCCAAAGATTACCCTTCCTCCAAAGAGAAGGTTGATGTAATACCTCATTCATTGGTCCAACCATCTCCCATGGCTCCACCTACCAACGGTCCTCTTCATCTCGAACGACCGAGCCTATATACAGTTCTTCGCCCTCCCCCAAAGGGTGTTGTTCGAAAATCAGCTTTCAATCCTCATGCACATGCTGCCTAGAACTACAGTATTGTTGAAGATTTGGCCCAAGCACTATCTGCGATGTCAACCCTTGAATTCCTTCAAACTTTTCCTATACAATGGAAGGCACTATTGAAATCTATTGGTGGAATCGATCCTACAGATACAAATTTAATAATTTTTGACTTGGAAGATCACATTCCAAATACAAGTTATTGTCTCCAACAAAAAAATTTGTAGAACAGTTATTGATGAGGGTGCCTCAACGTGTTTCATGTCTATTACCTGCTGGAAAGACATCGACTCTCCTTCTTTGACTAAATCCCACAGCATGCTCAAAGCCTTCAACGTCTCTGGTTTTAATCCTTACGGTGTCCTCCCTTCGTTGCCTATTACGTTAGAAGGCAAAACTGTCAACGTTGAAGTGGAGGTCTTTGACGCTCCTCTTGATTACAACCTTCTACTTGGCCGTAGCTGGATCGATTCCATGCATGCAGTTGTGTCCACTCTTTTCCGTGTCATGCATTTCCCACATCAAGGAAAAGTAGTTACCGTAGACCAATTGGCCTTCTTTCACTCTGATGCATGTACCGAAAATGTACCTTTCATTGCAAAAACCCTCCCTGGATATGAGAACATCGATGTGGGTCTTCTTAAAGATTCCTCTTTGATGGGTTCTCTTCCCATCCCACCACCCGATGTTCCACACCCATTTGTCGCCTCAATCAACATGATCTCCACCTCTTTTCATGGAACCCCTGCGTCTTACGACTCATGGATGGTACCCAACCCTGACGATCATCTTCGTTATGGCAACGAAATGCCTTTGAATCCGGTCGAATCTCCTTATGAAGCCATTCAATCAACAACCTCTTCTACCCCCTGTCTTGGTGCTTTATCTCCAGATCCATTCTGTGTCATTTTTCCTATAAACAAGATGATTATGTTTGTTATGTCCATGGAAGATACCCCTTGGGACGATGGACATCATCGTTCCATCCTCTTCCTAGAACAATGCACCATCGAGGGTTACCAACGACTCTCGACCTCGTCGACCGTTGTCATCATTTCTACTGTTCCCGAGTCTACACACGATATGTTCTACAAAGGGAACTTAAGTAATATCTCACCCACCATCCCCCTCGACATATCCATAAAACCTGGAGTTGTCGAAAATGTGCATATCGAAGCTTCGTGTTCCCATGACGAAGTTGTCACCTACAAGTCTCTTTTCCAAGAATTTCGTGACGTCTTCGCATGGAGCTATGAAGAAATGTCAGGGATTGACCCCGACACTATGGTACATGAGATTAAGACATACCCGGGCGCTAAACCCATCTGGCAACGACTTCGTCCAATCCACCCACATAAAGCAGCCACTATCAAGCTTGAAGTCGAGAAACTTCTCAAAGCTGGCTTTATTTAACCTGTGGCTCTAACTGGCTGGGTTTCCAATCTTGTTCCGATTGACAAGAAACAAGGCACAACATTAACAAAGCTTGTCATAAAGATAACTTTCCTACCCCCTTCGTTGACCAGATCGTCGATGATTGTGCCGAAAGTGAAATCTTCTCTCTGATGGATGGTTTCTCTGGATATAATCAAATCAATATCGTCCCTGCGGACAAACACAAGACCACTTTTATTTGTCCTTGGGGCACTTTCGCCTACCAGAAACTTCCATTCGGTTTAAAGAATGCCGGTGCAACTTTTCAACGTGCTATGTCTTATGCCTTTCATGATATAAAGCACATCGTGCATCCATATCTAGATGACTTACCCTCTCATTCCATGTGCCGTGTAGATCATCCAATACACCTCCGCGCCATTTTCCTTCGATGTCGGTTTTACCATATACGCTTGAATCCCCACAAATGTGTTTTTTGTGTAGAATCCAGCCGACTTCTGGGATTTATTTTTTCATGTCAAGGGATCAGGGTAGATCCTTTGATGGTCGAGGCGATTCTCAATCTCCCTCCTCCTTCCTCACTTCGCTAGTTACAAAGTTTGCAAGGGAAGGCAAACTTTCTCCGTCGTTTCATCCCGAACTATGCTGAGCTAACTCTTGGATTTACGTGACTGCTCAAGAAAGGTTCTGAGTTCATATGGGATACCACTTCCAACAAATCTTTTGAAGCTTTGAAACTGTCTTTGACACATACCCCACTACTCTTCCCACCTGATTACAGTCGGGATTATTTCCTTTACCTCCCAGCCTCGGACTATACCATCACTATGGTTCTCATCTAGGAGGATGATTCTCATGATGAACATGTCATCTATTACTTGAGTCAGAGTCTCACGACTACCGAAACCAAGTATTTACATGTTGAAAAACTGGCCTTGGAATCCGTCCAAGCTGTTCAACGTTTCCGACACTATATCCTTTCTCACAAGACTATGGTAATTTCTAACTGCAACCCTATGTAGCACTTTCTTACATGCCAATTGCTAGGGGAAAAATACTCCAAATGGATCGTAATACTCTAGGAGTTTGACTTAGAATTCGAACACGCTAAGTCCAAGAAATACTTGGTGTTTTCCGAGTTGATATGTGACCTTCTTTGCTCTGAGACGGAAAATGTAGCAGCATATTCATTACCCGATGAATCCCTTTTCCTGATTAGTTCCGATGACCTTTGGTACGGAGATATCATCATATATCTCCAGACCCAGACTTTCTGGCCCAATTTGTCTAGCACTGACCACCGTCGAATACGCTACCAAGCTCGTCAGTATATTATCCTCAGCGATACTCTTTATCATCATGGGATTGACTCCGTTTTTCGACGCTGCCTCACATTTGACGAAGCCGAGAAAGCCCTAAATGAATGCCATTATGGAGCCTGTGGTAGTCACATGTCTGGTTATGCTACTGCCCAGAAGATCTTACGAGCAGGGTATTTTTGACCTTCTTTATTCAACGATTGTATAATTGCCATCCAAAAATGCCATGCTTTCCAAACCTACAACAATAAAATACAATCACACCCTGCTCCTCTACACCCTGTGGTCTCCGTTGGTCCTTTTGTGAAATGGGGTATTGATTTCATGACATGTCACCCTCACTCGGCTGGGGGGCATGGATACATTATTGTAGCTATAGATTATTTTACGAAATGGGCCGAGGAGATGCCAACATTCGACAATACCGGGAGGACTACAACATTATTTATATTCAATCACCTCATTGCTCGGTTTGGTGTTCCTCAAGCTATCGTTACTAACCACGGTAGCCACTTTAGAAACTTCATGATGTCCAAACTCACTGAAAAGTTGGGTCTTCGCCATGACAACTCAACACCCTATTACCCACAAGTCAATGACCAAGTTGAAGCAATAAATAGAATCCTTATTACCATGCTTCGACGAATGATAGGGATTCACAAAACGAGTTGGCACACGATGTTGTTTTCAGCATTGTGGGCTTACTGGACATCCGTTAAGTCTGCTACCGGGTTTACACCATTCCAGTTAGTCTATGGTCTAGAAGCCATCTTGCTGATTGAATGTGAGATACCTTCCCTAAAACTAGCCGTCAAACTTCTCCCAAACACTTCTGCCAAAGAAGAACGT
>ML778925.1:11026-36853 GCA_009831015.1 Picea engelmannii | reverse complement strand
ACAGTGTATTCCTGGTGGCTATGCAACATTTTGACGGCATGGATCCACGGTGTATGATTGGTGGCCATGACCTACGTTTATGATTCCATTCATTTGTGATCTGAGCATGGGAATGCCTACCTCAGAACTGGTATTATATTCTGTAGATGCTTGGTTGTTTACAAGTTTCTGATTAGGTGCGCTCCTTGTTTCTGACACACACACGCATTTTACAAAGTATTTCGGCTGTCACAAGTTCCAGCCTCATACTTTGGGGGGCATTATGTTACACATGATTTTGTTCACTCTGGTGATGTCTCTACAAGTGATGTATTCAGGCTCCCACAAGGACTTTTTGCCTGAGAAAAGTGACTACTATATTCTTCCCAAAAACACATTTTTAAGATGATTTGGTAGGCTTCCTATATTACAGTGTGCGAAAATCCTTCATTCTCGTAGGAAACCCAAACTTAGGGTGCATACTGTTCGTAGTCTTCTCTATAGGTAGGGTGCGAACCTGTTTCACAGCTTGGAAAAGAGAAGAGGTCCCAAAGGTTCTAGAAGGGAATCTTCTAGAAAATGAGTTGGAATTCGCATGGTTGGAATCCTACTGACTTATCAGATTTAGTAGGATCATCCTCATCCATTTAACCATCTCTTCTTCTCTTATATATTGAAAGGTTTCTCATGGAAAAGGTTAAGCAAGATTGAATGAAGAATTGGTCAAAGAATTGTGTGAAGAACTCTGTTTGGATAGAAGCTTGAAGACTCTATTTGGTCTATCAAGTTGTATTGGATCTTCTTCATGCGAGTGCAGAGCAAGTGTGTGTGTTGGAACCAAGAGTCACTGAAAGGAAACTTGCGACATCAAGGCAATCCGGTTGTATCTTCTACTTTCATTTAATATAATACAACGACATGTTCCTTTCCCATAAAATCATTCTTATTTTATTGCATAACTCCTTGATCATATGCATAGGTTGACATTGAATATACTTTGCCATCTTCACTTTGGTTGGTTTGTGTTATCTTGGACTTGATTTCACAAGAGCACCAGAGCGAAGCGGGAACAACAGAGACCGAAGGAAGCGATATAAAGGTTTGTCACTCATTCCTTCTTAGTAGTAGATTCAATGATTGCAACTTAGGGAAAGAGTTGTGTCCTGTCCTGTTTTGTTCTAGATCCAGGTGGATCTAGGGAGATCTGTTAGTGTTCGCACCTACCGATTTATCCGATAACACTTGGTGTTTGACGATTGTTGTGAATTTTGTGAACATTTCATTAAGTACCTTGAAAATGTTTTTGGTGATGAAGAGTGTATGAATGATGAAATAGTATAAGCCCTTTATGAATTTTCAACCCAACAACAAATAGTAGCCCCTCCTTTGGTTGAAGATGAGGTTGATCAAGAAATTGTTGTTAAAAGTCATTTTCCTTCTCCTGAACTTGATGAAGATATTCAACAAGATTTCCAGCAAGACAAAGTGTTTCAAAGTTGTCTTTCTTCCCCTATGAATGATGTGGTTGTTAAAATTCTAAGTGGCCTAGACATGGATGAGGATTCTAAAATTGCATCTATGGAAACTTCAAGAAATGAAAAAACAAATGACATAGGGTTTCAAGAAAGCAACAAAACAATGTATGCCACTTTGCAATATAAAAAGATAACGAAGAGGCAATTGTTTTATTTGATTCATTTGAAAATTATAGTTTTGAAAATACATCCATGGGAAATCTAGACTGTGAAATAGTTCATGATGTTATCCTTTCACATTTACAAGAAGTTTATGAGTAGGAATTTATTTCCATTCATTCATTTGAAAGTCAAAATGACAGTCCTTAAGAAAATTTCCAGAAGGTTAATAAAATCAAATCAGAATTGTTTGATGAACAAGAGGATATCCTTGATGTACATAATATGGCTTCCATATTTGAAGATGTTCAAGAATGTATGAATATTTTTGTTGATATGCATGGAAGAGTAGACAAAACTATTACTTCCATTTCATTTGGAAATGTTCCCAAAACTGAAGAAATAGAGCAATAGCAACAAACACTTATGAAAGAGGCTTGTTTTTCTGTTTTTTCTCATCAAGAAGAAATGATTTTTCATGGTTCTCAAGATCCTTTGGCCATCCTATTACAGTTTTTAGTGGAGGAGGAGTTTGTTTCATTCACAAGTTCAGGTTTTGGATTCAACTTGTGTTTTCAGCTGCCATCTTTTACATTTGTCTACCTGCTTAAGAAAGATGTGATCGGAGAAAAATCGGGAAGCCAATTGCTTGATTGGTTGCATTGGCACTTTAGCATCACTTGATTGAGTATTCATTTTAGTAGTTTTAGAGTAGATAGGAGTGTGCAAATAAGCTTGTTGGTCAAGTATTTTTCAGTTTGGATTTCCAGTAGTATGTACAGTCATATTTTAGCGGTGTATTTAGTGTTCAATATCCAGTTGAGAGCAGTGTGTGGAGTTTGGTTTTCAGCAGACACTAGTGACAGGTCGGAGCAGGGTACACAGACATGTTTTGGGAGCATCCCAATGGATCAGGCACCAGGTCTACAAGTTCTTTTCTACCTCACAAGGAGGATACCATCCCCAATAGGAGCCTATGTTATCACCTGCTAATTTGCATTATTTTTTCCCAAAGCATCTTGTCCTTGTGTTATTTTTCCACTCAGATTTTCAAACTTTTTCACCAGCTTCGTCAAGCTCCCATCACCTAAATGCTTCACTCAAGTGACCATCCAAAATAGTCATGTCCACCATGAGTAAAAAATTTGGAAAATATTCCAAACCTATACCTGGCCTGAATGCTTATCTAAATCCCTTAGTTCCATCACTTCATTCATTTTTACCCTTATTTTCATATTCCCGTTGAGAATAAAAAATATTCCTTTTATTAATCACCCTTATCCTATCCACAAAGTCATGTGTTAAGCCTCATATGCCCAAAGTCCTTAGAAAATAGAAAAAACGGTTTATTATTATTAATATAAATATTTTTATATTAAAATATTTATATTAATATTTAATCCAATATTTAATTTATGGAATCATGTCAAATCATGGGCACGAATCTCAATTTATAATGTGGAAAAGGGGTGCACATACATATCAGGCATTGAAGTAGTGAGGAGGTTAATTATGTGAAGGCGGGCCGGGGAATAAACCGGTCGTTTGGTGATTGGACACGTGTTTTTACGTGGAGCATATAGGGGGTAAAATAAGTTTGGATTAAACCACTTTTCTCCAACCCAATATAATAAATGAAACCATTTATCCTATGGTTTAGGTGCGACATTTTTCCAAGAGTGCGGTTCAATAATTATTATGAAATTTCCAATAAAAGAAATTCTTCCTCGTGTGAAATTTTTTTACAGAGGTAAAATTCACACTTTACAAATCAAAGATATTAACATTTATTTCCATGAAAAATATTTAAATGGGAAGATGCACGTGAACGAAGACTTGGATAATTCTTTATCCAAATGTTTTACAAAAGTAAAAAGTATTTTACCAAAGACGTAAACCGGAAAAAACAAGACACAATAAATGTTTTTCACAGTGAAACGGTAAATTGGAAAAAACATAACACAATAAATGTTTTTCATGTGAAATGGTAACAATAAATGTTTTTTACAGTGAAATGGTGAATTGGGAAAAACAAGACATGGTTTTAAAGAACCACGAGCATGAATTAAAATTATGGAAATTTAATTCTACAAGATATAAAATATTTGGGAATTATTTTTATTTCAAATATATTATTCCCAAATGTTTAATGAGAATATGGATAAATGCAATTATATTTGAAAGAGTATAAGTGAAATTTGAAAGAGAACATGGAAGAGGAAGGAGCTGGAGTGTCATAGGAATCTGCAGGGATCATGAAATGTTTTTTTCTTCTTCTGAAAACTGTCATTTGTAATCATTGTAGAAGCTATAACGTTTCATTTCAATTATTGTAACCGGTTGCACACTGAAGGAACTCGAATTGTATAACTATTAGAGATTCTGAGTGTATTAATTGTGGGCAGAAGTGCAAGGGCATAGTTCTAGTTGTTCTGAACTCTATTGTAAATTTCTAGAGATGAATTGAATACATTTGCAGAAGCTTTTGAAGTCTCTATGAAAAGATTCTAATGGTGGTGATATGAGTTTTGTTTTCCCTCATTGTATGCATTTCCCGTGTTCTTTAATTCCATTTACACTGTATTCTGTTTGAATTGGATAGTTAAAATCCCATAATTCATCTCTTGATGCTCTCAGCTGTAGCAATTTAAACTGTGTGTGTTTCTTCCTAGCTAATTCATAATTTATTTTCGTAATGCTCTGATGCAGTTACTTGTTTTTCCCCTTTCCTCTTACACCTTGCAAATTTCAATTTACAACTCAGATTCATTACCTCATTTAGCCTTTATCCTCTGGAGAATTCTACAAGCCAGTCAAGGTTTCCATTCAATTTCATAATTTTGACTCCATAGCCCTGAGTGTCCCTCCCCTTCCTTGCCAACAACTTTATAAAAACCCCCAAAACAAACTAAATCTAGCCACTGATTATCAAATAAATATCAAGTGACATGAGAGAGCCCTCTCTGAGTTGAGTAGGATAGTTCCCATCTCTAAAGTAGGTTGAAACAATTACCTCTATTGTTTGTCTATCAACTAGACAAAATTTACAGAGTGCTAACAACACAAACACATTTGAATATTCCAAAGTTGAGACCTCCAATTCTAAATAAAATGGATCATAGCCACATTCCCCTTTATGAAGGTAATGAGGATCCTAAAAGACATTGGTTCATTTGTGAAAAAATATGGGGGGCACTAGATGTTACAGATGAAGAAAATAAAATGGTCCAATTTGGGGGAACCCTAAGAAAAAGAGCCTTAACATGGTATATGTATTTTACTAAAAATCAACAAAGAACAAAAGAAGAAATAAAGGAATTTTTTCTATCCTTATTTAAAACAAAAGTTGATTATCATCTTGTTGTAAAAAGACTTAAATAAATAAGGAAAGGCTGGGAGAAACCATTCGAGAATATGATAAGAGGTTCAAATATTTGGTGAGGCAAATACCATACACAATTAATGAGTAGTTGGTTTTTCAATTGTACATGTTGGGATTACTACGAAAAATACATGCTCCACTACGGATGCACAAGATTCAGTCATGTGAAGAAGTGCTATAGAAGGCTCAATATATTGAAACTAATGAAGACTGGACATTGACATCATCATTGCTTGATAATAAACTATAGGAAATAATTGAAATGCTCCAATAGTCCGTGAGAAATATGGAGATGCGAAGAAATGATCAGAGGTGCAAAATTTTCCCAAATAAAGGTCACATGAAGGATAATTGTAAATATAGTGACCCATTCAAAAGAGAATCATAAGTAAGAAGAATTCAAGTTGAATTATACTATGAAATTTGTTAATCTCTGACAAATCACAATACTAGGGATCCCCCCACAACTCGAAGAATGTAAAACCTAAATGGTGTTCCATTTGCAAGGAGGCATCCCACTCGACATAAGAATGTTAGTTAAATGGTCGAAACAAAGAAAACTTTCATATTGTATACCATACCAAGGTTGATGACATGAATATGGAGCAAAGTAATAGAGAAGGATATTAGGGTAGAGGCAATGGTTATCAGGGTCAAAGAGGAGGTTACTAAGTAAGAGGAGGAAGAGGTGGCTTCAATGGAAGAAATAGAAGAGGAAGGTGAGGGAGTTGTGATCAAACAAGAACATATTGCTTTAGCTGTTGGAAGGAGGACCACATAAGCCCCAACTATCCATTAAAATAAAGGACCAACCTCAAATTATGTAATATGTGTGGAATAGGAGATCACTTGTTAGAAGAATGTCCTATAATGTTAGAAAAGGTGATGAAAAAACTAACTATGAACCTTCTGCATAGTGTGCCAAAAACATGAAGTCTTGAATTCAAAGAACTTACATGTTGTCACAAGATCCAAAGCTAGACAAAAAATGTATATGTGCAAAGAGTCACTGGTTTGACCATTCAGAAGTAGAAATACTTATCCCAACCCTGAACTGGAGGGACACGTAATGTGGGAGGCATTGGATTTCTTCAAGAGATATGAATATGACAAAACCACAACATATGGGAATTGAAAAAATGCAACCATCATAAATGACGTTGTCTTAGAATAGTTCTTGCAGTTATTAAGAGAAAAAGAGTTGGTTGGTTGACTGTTAGAACTCTTGAATATTTTAAAAGAGTACAAAGAGGATCAAATATCTTACAAAATCCTAAGGAAATTGTCTCAATATCAACCCAGTGATGATTATGACCCCCAAGCTGATCTTGAAATTAATTGACGACTACCTAGTTAATCAAGTTGTGGTAAACTTTGGGTCCCAAGTCAATATTCTCCCAAGAGAGACATGGATGAAAGTTGGAAGAACTGGATTGGCACGTGCAATGCATTATCTAAAGATGTCATATCAAGGGTTTTTAGATCCCATAGGAACCTGTTGAAGGGTGAAAAATCACCCTTTGTTAACAGCAGGGGTTACCCCCAGTAAGAAGTCCCAATTAGACCTCTCACCATTTGGAATAGGGAACCCATCTGGATTTTGTCCCGACAACCATTTCTAGTTTTGGTTTTACAGGTTGTGGCCCGATCTACTGATGATGGTGAATGATGGATGGTTATGCAATGGAAGATGTAGGTGAAGACTATGTAAATGTAGGTCTAATATATTCTTAATCTATCCTATCCTAGCTAGGAGCGAATTAACATAAGTGAATGAGCTGCAATGAAACTAAATTCTACTTAAACCCCACTCAGATAGTTGTCATGAAGGTGCAAAGTTAGAAACACATGTATACATAGACATAACCGGAAAATTCTAAATCACATCTATGCATACATCAAAAACTCAAGTACTCAAGGAATAAAATATAAGAAAGGGTAAGAAATCTGTAAGAGTAACATAGATTACGTCAGAATAGTCTATAAAAAAACATGTCCTTACAACCCATGTGAACAACATACATTCCACTTGAAATAGATCATAGGAAAAAAATGACACATGAAAGTTCTTCTCCCTATCAAAAGATGGCCTTAAGGGATTCTCAATATTAATAATTTCAGAAATAGTACATCAAATCTCCAAAGAATGGCTTCTCCATTTTAGTTGATACTGTATTCCTAAATTATTTCATAAATGTACAATGTTTGAAGAGCCAAAATCCCTTTATTTAGGTGCCATTTTAGTATTTATTGAGGCTCAATATGACTCTTGGCCTTTTTCCTACCCCATGACCTTTCATTTCCCATCCTTCGTCTTTATTCCTTTTGTAATGATGAGAGGGAACAAACGAAAGTTACATTTCGAATTTGTCTTGTAGCACCGGTGGACCATCATGTATTTTGGATGTAGTGCACCTCATCTATAGTAACAATTGGCTCAGACATTGGGGAATTCAATCGTTATAGTGTTTGGTCTCTTTCCTCATTTGTTTGGGTTTGATTTCTTTTGCTACTCCTTGTTGTTGCAACCATCACTACCACTATTAATGCTTTATCATTTTCGGCTGTAGACCGCATGCACAGATATTGAGTATGACCTCCCCTTGGCATTCATACCTAACATAAATAAACTATTCAAACTAGGAATTTGAACTCATATAATTGAAGCATTAAATAACTTAAATTTCAAGTAAACTTCCTTGAATTCAATCCCTATTTCGTCTAATCACAGTTTAGGTGTTGTGTTATCCAAGGCTATATGCAAGGTACTAGATAATAATCCTGAAAAATTAATACAATTGGTTAGGAATTTATCCAATAATATAACTAGGAAGTGATATATCTTGGAAAGACCTTTCCAACGGTATAAAGAACGTGTGAAATGGACACACGAGTCAAATGTTATGACCAAAATACGAACAACAGTCTGGAGGGTCATGTCTCTCATCAGAGGAGTTAGTGGGAACTCCTCTGATTTTCATAGAAGAAGTTAGTGGGAACTCATTGAATGAACTTCTTTGGTGTAAAACAGAGGCCAATTTATGAACTTTTCTAGGTGTGAACCAGTGCCTATCTTGGGAACTATTCCATTTCGTCGGTGAAGATTACATAATTAACTATGGTGTTAGGTGTGTTAGCAAAGACACGGTGATTTATTATGTTGGAGAGAAAATGGTTGGGGGAGCCCTGGTTGCATCACACAATATGGATTTTCCAGTGATCATTGTGGTACTTGAACTTACATTGTATTCTTATCATAGGTGCATTTCATGTTGAGTTTGTTGCGCAACAGTTTCATGAAGGTTTGGTTTCAGGTGATAGGGTTTGGTTTTATGGTAAATTTCAGTTAATTCAATTTCAATAGATTGTTCTAGTTTTCAAGCTACTTACCTTGTCCATCAAATCTATCCCACTATCGTTAATGCATCTCTTGTTTGATCTCTCATTCTCTTTTTTGATGTTGAGTGCTCATCGACAAACTTTCTTTTAAGTTCATTGGAGGCATCAAAGGTATTGGTCGCAAGTGCTTTGAATTTTCGACAACTTTGTTCTCAAGTGATATGATTCCATAAGAGGTATTCCTATTAACTTCGCCGATGAATTTCAAATAAATTTTGTTCATCACCTTCGATGAGTTTCAAAGAAGTTCCTTTCATCACCTCTGATGAGGTTAAGAGAAGTTCCTCTTATTTTTAGAAATACAAAATAGCTTGTTATCATTGATTTTCACTAATATATGTTGATGTTTTAACTTTCCAGCTTCCTGTTACTTTTGAACATATTTTCCCATAGAGTGCATGCATAAATTGATGAAAGGCTCAAACTAGGTAAGTCTATAGAAACTTATACCTCCTTATCCCAAGAGAAAATCTTAAGGGGGTGTTTGTGACTCCAAACTCTAAACTTAGAAGATCTTCACTTGAATTTTAATTGTTTCTATATCCCAAAAAATATTCCTTAATGTCAGTGTCCTAAAACATATAATGTTATCAAATATGATTGGCCTATGAGTGACTTGTTTGAACCTGTGAAGATATACAAGCCACATACTTCTTGGCGCAAGGTAACTACTAGAAAAATAAGATTGCATAGAAATAAAATAAAACAAATGCGGAAATAAAACAAAGAAGATACAAAATATAGTAGAGACAAAAATATACGTGGTTCACCAGGTGTGGGCTATGCCCACTAGATAAATTTCCAGGTCCTTCCTTTATTATTATCCAACAAATGAAGGGATACAATCTACATCATACCCGCTGTAAATTCCTCTTCTTTCTCTCATAGTCTCCTCTCTCAGAATACAATATTCACTCACTCACATAGCCGCAATACAATTCCCTCATACATAAAAGAGGGTTTCCTTCTAGGGAAAAAATCCATAACATAAATTCTACCATCATATATGTGACCTTATAATGAACGGTCTAGATTGACTACAAAATTACAATATTTTATAAGGAATTTTTTTGCAAAATTTCAATTCAGGGATGTTGCACCTGAATCACCCACCAAGGGGGAATACAAAATTTATTGCCACCCCCCTGGACCCCCCTTGTGAGATATGTGGGAGATAAATCCCCCCCACACCCCTTGTTAAGTAATGGGGTCCAAATGTGGCTGAAACACGACCTTTTAATTAAGAAGATAATTAGACTCCACAACCAATAATCTCCCACTTGGATACTGATCACAACAATTCCACTGTTGTTGTACCTGTTGGACTTGTTGAAAAATTGGTTGTCATTGATGTCATCTCTAGAATAATTCTAGAAATTTATAAAAGTAATAGGAGTACTTGAAGAATTATCCAAAGTGTTCCCCTTATGGTGTAGCTTTAAGCATGACCCTCATGGGAAGACACTTTGAAGAAGTCTACAAAGAGCCTCGAAGGTGTGGTCATGAAGCCCAAAGTTGTTTGAGGAAAATGAGGGTGAAGGACATTGTAATTTCATACAAAACCTTCATAGATGGATATTCCTCTTCATATCATTTCCAATGGTAGGTGGTACGTCACGTGGTTCCTCACGGTTGAGAAGTTATTCCCTCTTAAAGATGAAGGCCTAGAGTATGGTCAAGAAGTCCTAGATCTAAGGACAAGAAGTTACAAGTCAACCCCAAAATTAATTAAAAGAGAAACATTGTTGGAAAAAAAGTTACAGGTCAACCCTAAAATTAAGTAAAGGAGTTACTTGAAAAAAATTAAATACACATCAAGAATCCTCTCATTCTAATGAATCAACCAAGAAAGTATGTGATCGATTAAGTGAATACAAGGAAATGAATCAGATGTAGCCAAGGAGTGTGAATGAGAAGTTTCATATCTGTAGGCGGGAGAAGGGTTTCTAAAAAACCCTAATTGAGAAGACCCTTGCAGGTCGAGTGCAGGGTGTCCCGTGAGGCCCCTGCTGGTTTTCTTGGTAGCGTCACATGAGGCATCTCTAGTTGCTCTGTTTTTGTCTAGTGAGGCTGAAGTAAAGTTTGATGAAGATGTTATCTTTTGATGTTGAAGATGAGAAATGGTTTGCTGATCTGTGATCATATACACTAGGTTGTTACATGATTAAATGTATGCGTTCTATGTGTTTTATCCTGGTGGTTTGTATATTCTTAAGGCATATATTGGATGGTTTGGCACATGCTTAAGCCATGGTTTTAGCACATGGTTTTAGGTTTATCTTAGACAATTTGGGCATATGATTTGAGGTATATTTATAGGACATGGTTTATAGTTTATCATGAAATTTATGGCACTTTCTTGAGGCACATTTTGGCACATGGTTTACTGCACATCTTGGTGATATTGAGAATATGTCTTGAGAGATAATCTTGGTGATTTTGGCATATGGTTATGTGCATGGATATGTTTCGATGATGATGATATATCATTATCATTGACCGTTACAATGACAGGTTGATTATCAATGACAGTGATAAGTTGATTATTAGTGAAAGTTTAAGTGACAGGTTGAGTCTCCATTTATATTTCAGGGAGGAAGGAAGGGGAAAGGAAAGGGGGTTGAAGCCTCTATTGATTAATTGGGTTGGTTGTCATTGATGTCAACCCTTGAAGAAAGTTCTATAGTGAATTTTGATAGCACAAAGGTTTGGGTAATGGAACCATGTTTGTTTGATGTATAATGGTATGCATTTTGATATATTTTCAAGTAAGACTATTCTATATGGATAGTACATGTCATGCCATTTTCGATGGTATGTGGAACATCACATAACTCCTCACGGTTTGAGAGTTATGGCCTTACGAAGTTCAAGGACTCTCATATGATTGGCTTGAAACCCCAAAAGGTCAAAGAAGTCAAAGTGCTTGCAAAGAAGCAATTATTTAAATAATAAAGTGAAGTGACAAAGTCAAAGAGGATTATTTAAATAATAAAGTGAAGTGACAAAGTCAAAAAAGATTATTTAAATAAGAAAGTGACATGACAAAATCAAAGAGGATTATTTAAATAATAAAGTGAAGTGACAAAGTCAAGGAGGATTATTTAAATAATAAAGTAAATAGAGAAATTTCTAACTATGGAAAGTGGTTATAAGAAGGTTAACCCTAAAATGAGGAAAATGGGTTAAGTGTTCAAGTGGCTATTGGAAACATGGACAAGTGGCAAATTGGGCAAAGTTGGACATAAGTGACTATGTGGACAAAGTGGCCTAGAAGATGCTTCTAAGGAAGCTACTTGGAGAGTATAAATAAGAGGCAAGGCTCTCTCATTTTAATCACACATGAGCATATTGAATATCTACAAGTGACTGAGGTAACCAAAGGATATATAAGCCAAATTTCAGAGGGAAGGTGAAGTAAAGAAGGCCGGAATTCAAGGGAGGATAAATTCTTTTGATGATGCTTTCTAAGGTATGTTATTTACAGGTCATCTCACCATTTTCGCAATACCTTTTTTTATAGAATGTTTCAGACCGTGAAATTGGGAGGCCATTGAGGAAACATATTGAATTAGTTGTGGTTCAAATTCCATCTTGTGGTTCGTTGTATTTTTGGAGTTACACTCCATGGAAAATAGGGTTTGTGGCTAGTCCTGAAATTAATCTAAAACAGGTGTTTTGGGTAAAAACGTCATAAATTCTTCATAACAGATCCAAATTCAGTAAGAAAAAATGTATTGGTTAGAGTACAATCTGTAGTATTCTGTGTAAAATTTTTAGATCCATACAACACATATTTCGTGTGGGGCATGCTCTACAAGTTCGCTCTCTAGAATAATCCATAATTCAACAAGGTATGCCATTTTTGCTATAACTCATTTTCTGAGAGGTTCCAAGTAGTGAAACCTGGAGGAATTGCATAAACACACTTGAAAACATTGTGTACTATTTTCAGATATTTATTCATTACAGGTACATAGTTATGATTATTTCAAGTTAGGGTTGTTGACTAATCAAAAACTAGTCATGTGAGACTAAAGTAAAGTTTGATGAAAATGCTAGTCTCTTGTTGTTAAAGTTAAGGAAGGTTTGCAGGTTAAGGTACAGGTTGGTGCATGGTTGATGCACTTTTGTATGGTACAAGTTGATTACAAGTTGTTTGGTACAGGTTGGTGCATGGTTGATGCACTTGTTTATGGTACATGTTGATTACAGGTTGAGGTATAGGTTGATGCATGGTTTAGGTTATTGGTACATGTTTTTTGGTGTAGGTTGATTGGTACAGGTTTACAACAATATATCTCACAGTGATAGTCTGACAGTGGTTCCATCATTCTACTTATACGTTAGGGCAATTGGACAGGGAAATGACAGGTGGTTGTATCCACCTTTCAGTTGTAGCAAGAGAACATAGGGGGTTGTAGCCTCCTTCTTGTTGTAGCCATATAATTGGGGAGTTGGAGCTTCCCTCAGGTTGTACTCTGAGAAACTAGGGGGTTGGAGCCTCCTTCCAGTTGTAGCTGGAAAACAAAGGAAGTTGGTGCTTCCAATGAATGTAATTCTTCAAGACATATAAGAAAAATCATTCTGTGGTTTTCTCCCACTTTGGATTTCCACGTAAAAACATTGGTGTACTATGTATGTGTATGATTTATCATTTGTTCATTGTTTATTTACTCTGCAAATATTGGATGATATTGCTACATTGATAAACACTTGCATTATATGGTTAAAAAGGATTAGATTTCTCTATTTCTGATTCACCCCCCCTCTCAGTAATCCAACAACCTCCTTCTAGTTGGTGCTGGAGAATACAGGGAGTTGTAGCTTCCTTTGAGTTGGTTCTCATGAACTAGGGGGTTAGAGCCTCCTTCTAGTTGGAGCTAGAGAATTTGGGGAGTTGTAGCTTCCTTAGGGTTGGATCCTGTAAATAGGGAGTTGGAGCATCATTTCAGTTGGTGCTAAAAGTTTTTGGAAGTTGATGCTTCCTATGATTGTAATCTTCTGAAATACAATAAACCATTCCCTAGTTTTCTCCCATTTGGATTTCCACATAAAATTGTTGTGTATTGTGCATATGTGGTTATGTTTTGTTCATAATATATTGATTGAAATCATAAATGATAAACTGTTGATGAATTGATGTTTACATATTCTGGTTAAAAGTAATAATTATTGCATAATATTGATTCACCCCCCCCCTCAGTATTCCAACAATTAGTATTCGAGCAAGTCCTTCAGAAAACAATCTAATCATTGGAAGGTAGATCATGGCATGCAATAAGAATGGACTACCATTGTTTGATGGTAAAAACTATTCCTTCTTGAGCATAAGGCTAAAAATGTTTGTGCAAGCACAAGGATTTGATGTCTGACAAGATGTAGTAAACAAATACAATAAACTTGCCACTCCCCCAACATATAAGGATGGAAGGAAACTTAAATGAAAACAACTCAAAGGATACAAATTTTATTTTGAGTGGGATGACTGATTCAATACATGTCAATGTTATGCATTGTGACTCTGCAAAGGATATTTGGGTCAACCTTCAAAATATTTACGAAGGAGCTGCCAAAGTCAAGGTGGCCAAGCTTCAAACTTATAGAGGTCAATTTGAAAAACTGAAAATGAAGGAAGATGAAGATATTGCAGCCTATTTTCTACAAGTTGATGAAGTAGTAAATGCTATTAAAGTCTTGGGATAATAAATTAAAGAACCAGTCATTGTTCAAAAGGTACTAAGGTCTCTTCCAATTAGATTTGACCCTAAGATTTCATCCCTAGGAGAAAGAGCATATCTTGCTACATTGAGCATGGATGCGTTACATGGAATTCTTATAGATGATGAAACGAGAACAAAGAAGGATAATCCATCCAAGAAGGAAGGAAATTTCATGGTATCAAAGAAGACAAAGAAGAATAAGAAAAATTCAAAGTCAAACTGTAGCTACAATGATGACTCAGATGAAGACAGAGAAATAACCAATCTTGTAAGGACGTTGAAGAGAGGAACTGACAAGTACAAATGTAAGCTTCCGTTAATGTGCTTTAATTGTGGAAAAGTTGGTCATTTTGCTTCTAAATGTCCTTATTCTAAGAATATAGATAGTGATGAATAAGAAGATCCCAAGAAAGAAAATAAATACCATAAAGGAGACAAGAAAGGAAACAAAATAAATTCTTCAAGAAAAGCCTCTACTTAAAAGAGGACAATTCCTCATCGAATGAGGATAGCGACAATGACTCATAAAAGGTACTCTTTATGGAATTATAAAATGACGAAGAAGATTATGAATAATAAGGTGAGGTAGATCTTGAAGTAGAACTAATCAACGCCTTAAGTGAGCTAAAAAGAGAAAGGAAAAAAAATAACTCAAGGAATAACGCATCAAGATTAAGGAGGATTCTCAAAATCCCAACTCTGAAGAATACCAATATATTATTATGAAGCTAAAGGTCCAAGTAGAAGAAACCATAAGGATTGAAGAAACACTCAAAAACCAGTTGGAAGAAAAGGAGAAAATGAATGAGAGATTGGAAGCAGAAATAGTCTCACTAAGGATGGAACTTCAAAAGAAAGACATGCAACAAAACAACACCAAAATATTGGATGAAATAATCAACACTCAAAGGCCATATACTATGATGGGTATGGAATAAGATACAAACAAATGCATACTGAGAAGGGTTCGCACTCCACGAAAATAGAAAATGAAGCATAACAAAAGAGTTGTGTAGAAGTCATCAGAGATTCCACTAAGAAGGAAGAATGCAAGTCAACTTCAAAACATAACTCTCGGGAAATTGAGAGAAATCAAGAAGAATATTACAGAAAAACGACACCACCTAGAAGATACAGAATTCAATATCAACAACCAACCATGTAAAGAACTCAAGAAGAAGATTACATAAGAATAGAATCATTAAGAAGATATCCGACACTCAAGTACCAAACTGTTTTTCTTGGTTTATGTTATTCATATAATAATTTTGGGCACAAGGATATAAACTTCAAAGATTATGCTAAGAATAGAAGCAACTATGATGGCTACTCTAGAATTAATCAACATAGAAAGCATCATGAAACATATAACATAAACTATAACAGTTTTGGCTCATTGAAAGATAAAGTAGAATGTTATAAATGAAACAATTTTGGACACATGGCCAAAGATTGCAAATTGACTATTTCTCCAAAGGAACCAAAGCAACATTTCAATGTTCATGTAAAAGAACCATCAAGAATATGGAAAAGGAAGCAAGATAAATTGAATATTGAAGAATGTTCGGTTTCTCTACAAGCCCAAATAAGAAGAAGTGATTGGTACATTGAAAATGGTTTATCAAAGTATATGACAGGTCACAAGGACATATTTGTAACTCTAAAAAAGGAAAGAGATGGATCAATTTCATTTGGAAATGATAATTCAGAAAAAATTATAGGAAAAGGCACAGTCAAGATTGGAAGCAAAAATGCCATGGCAGAAAATGTCTTACTTGTTGAAAATATGAAGAATAATCTGCTAAGTGTGAGTAAAATGTGTGACCAGGGACATACACTTCTATTTTATTCAAATAAATGTGAGATAAGGAAAGAAGGATCAAGAAAATTGGTGGCTACAACAATAAGGACTCCAAACAACATATACATCTTAAATGCAATTGGAGAGGAAAGATGTTGCTCGGGAAATGAAAATGAAAGTTGGCTTTGGCAAAAAACAATGGGTCACATGAACTTTGACAATCTTGTCAAAATAAACAGGAAGGAATCACTAAGAGAAATTCCTAAAATATCAAATCCAGTTAATACTATGTGAAAGCCCTGTCTATATGGAAAACAAACAAGAACCGAGTTCAGAACAAATGAATACTCTGCAAAAAAAACATTGGAGATTATACACACCAATCTGTGCGGACCGATGAGAACAAAAGGGATGAATGTCGAACAATATTTCATGTTACTTATTGATGATTTTACAAGAATGACCACAATTTTTTTTCTCAAGAAAAAGTAAGAGGCATTCAAATGTTTCGGGATATTTAAAGAGATGGTGGAAAATGAGATTGATTTGAAAATAAAGTGCCCGAGATCATACAATGAATGTGATTTCACATCAAATTAATTCATGGATTTATGTGAATAACATGGAATAAAAAGGAAAATTTCAGTAGCTAGGATACCTCAACAAAATGGAGTTGTTGAAAGGAAGAAAAAACCTATATAGGAAATGGACAAAACCATGTTGAAACATTCCAAGTTGAGTAATATCTTTTGTGTACAAGCAATGCATACAAAAGTTCATATCTTGAACAAAGGAATGCTCAGAAGTAACAATGAAAAGACTCCATATGTTATGGAAGGATAGAATGGAAAATGTCAAGCACTTTAGAGTGTTTGGAAGCAAATGTTATATCAAAAGAGAAGATAACATGATTGAAAAATTTGATTCTTGAGTTGATAAAGGAATACTGGTTGGTTACTCAAGAAAAAGAAAGGAATACAAATGCTACAACCTAAGACTCGACAAAATAGTGGAAAACATCAATGTAAATATTGATGAAACAAATGTGTTGAAGGCCAGAGAAGAAATACAAAATTAAAAAGAGAAAGAAAGAAAAGAAGAAGTAAAAGAAGAAGTAGTATTAGTAGAAGAAGAATAAGAAGAAGAGAAGCGACCAGAAGCAGAATTAGAAGAAAACGACTAGCAAAAGCTTCAGATACATTCTAGGACACCTAACTGTAGGGTACAAAATAATCATCCACCGAAATAAATCATTGGAGATTAAAATGCATGAATAGAAACTAGACGAAGCAAATGGGCACGTACACTAGAACAAAGACATATATAATTACTTTCCACAGTTGAACCAATAGCTTTGAAGAATCCAACAATGATGAACATTGTATCAAGGCCATGGAAGAAGAACTGAATTGGATAAGGGAGAATGATACATGGGAACTAGTTCCAAGACCTAAAGACAAAAATGTAATTGGTACAAAATGAGTATTCAGAAGAAAACTGAACGAAGATGGATAGGTAACCATAAACAAGGCAAGATTAGTATGCAAAGGATGTTCTCAATTTGAAGGAGTATATTTTGAAGAAATGTTTGATCCTTTTTCTTGAATGAAAGAAATGAGAATGATCTTGGCATATGCATGTTCTAAAAGGATCAGATTATATTAGATGTATATAAAACCAACATTTCTAAATGGAGAATTGGAAGAAGAAGGATACATCGAACAACCATAAGGGTTTCTACTATCAGAAAGAGAAGATTATGTTTGCATATTGAAGAAAGATTTGTATGGACTCAAGCAAGCCCCTAGATCCAGGTATTAATGATTGGGCAAGTACTTATACAAACAAGGATTCTGAAAGGGTAATGCATATAACAATCTCTACATAAAAGTGGATCAGAACAAAATACTTATCATTGAAGTATATGTGGATGACATCATGTTTGGAAGTGACAATGACAAGATGAGTAAGACGTTTTCCAAAGACATGGATAATGAGTTTGAAATGTCACTACTTGGTGAGTTGAATTTCTTTTTGGGACTTCAAATATCCCATCTAGATAAATTTATTTTCATTTCCCAAACCAAGTACATCAAATAAATCTTGAAGAAGTTCAAAATGGAAGATTGCAAACCCGTAAGTACTCCTACGGTGACTGGTTGCAAGTTGAGAAAATATGATGAATCTAAAGAAGCAAATCAAAGACTCTATAGATTGATGATTGGAAACCTACTCTATGTGACATCCTCAAGACCAGATGTAATGCAAGCAGTTGGATAGGTTGAAATATTTCAAGGAGCACCAAAGGAAACTCATGTTTTGGTAGTAAATATGATATTTAGATATCTCAAAGGAACAATAGAGTTTGGATAGTGGCATATGAAAGGGAATGAGCTAACTATGGTTGCCTACATAGATGCAGATTGGGCAAGAAGAATTGATGATATAAGAAGTACTAGTGGAGCATCCTTCTACTTGGGTGATTGTCTAGTATTCTGGTTAAGTAAGAAGAAATCCTGAATATCATTCTCTACAATAGAAGCATAATATATTGCAGCAACAACATGTTGTACTCACATCCTTTGGATGAAGAAAACCTTGCAAGATATACAAGTAAAATATGATGAGTCTATCTCAATATTCTATAACAATACCGGTTCTATAAGTATCTTCAAGAATCAAGTGATGCATTCCAAGACCAAAAATATTCCGATTAATTTTCACTTTCCATGAGAACAAGTTACAAAAAAGAATATAAAGTTAGAGTACATTGGGAAAAAAGTACAGATTGCAATTATCTTCACCAAACCTCTCCAAAGAGAGTCATTTGAGTATCTTTGACAAAAAATTGGAGTAGTTTCTGCTCCACATCGATCTACATTGAAGTTTTCCAAGAAGACAGGGGGAGGGAAATTGATAGGGGGAGAGAAAGTAAAAAAAGTATGAAGACATGGGGAGTGCATGAAGACATGGGGAGCATAAGTGTTTCCATCAATTCCAAAGGGGGTGATTGTTGGAAAATTGTTTGTCATTGATGTCAATTCTAGAAGAAGTCTAGAAGCCTCTAGAAGTAATGGGCGTACTTGAAGAAGTCTCTAAAGTGGTCCCCTTATGGCGTATATTTAAGCATGGCCCTCATGGAAAGACACTTTGAAGAAGTCTACAAAGAGATTTGGAGGTGTGGTCATGAAGCCCGAAGTTGTTTGAGGAAAAAAAGGGTGAAAGACATTGTAATTGCATACAAAACCTCCATAGATGGATATTCCTTGTCATTTCGCTTCCAATGATAGGTGGTTCCTCACGGTTGAGAAACTATTCCCTCTTAAAGATGAAGCCCCAAAGTATGGTCAAGAAGTCCTGGATCTAAGGAAAAGAAGCTACAAGTCGACCCAAAAATTAATTAAAGGAGAAAATTTATTGCAAACAAAAGCTACAGGTCGACCCTAAAATTAAGTAAAGGAGTTACTTGAAAAAATACAAATACACATCAAGAATCCTCTCATTATAATGAATCAACTAAGCAAGTATGTGATCTCTTAAGTGAATATGAGGAAAAAAATATGAGGTAGCGAAGGAGTGTGAAGGAGAAGTCTTGGAGCTGCAGGTGGGAGAAGGGTTTATGAAAAACCCTAATTGAGTAGATCCCTGCGGGTCGAGTTCAGGGTGTCCCACAAGGCCCTCACTGTTTCTCTTGGTAGCATCACGTGAGGCATCGCTAGTTTCCCAAATTTTTTCCAACGAGGATGAAGCAAAGTTTGATGAAGATGCTATATTTTGATGTTGAAGCAAAGGAATGGTATGTTGGTCTATGATCATATGTACTAGGTTGTTACATGATTAAATTTATTCTTTTTATGTGTTTTATCTTGGTGGTTATGGTATATACTTAAGGCATATCTTGGATGGTTTGGAACATGATTAAGGCATGGTTTTGGCACATGGTTTGAGGTGTATCTTGGATAGTTTGGGCATATGATTTGAGGTGTATTTCTGGGACAAGGTTTATAGTTTATCATGAATGTTATGGAACTTTCTTGAGGCTCATTTTGGCACATGGTTTATTACACATCTTGGTGATTTTGGGCATATGTTTTGAGATATTCTCTTGGTGATTTTGGAATATGGTTATGTGCATGGATATGGTTCAATAAACATGATATGTAAGTATCATATATAGTTACAATGACAGGTTAATTATCAATGGCAATGACATATTGATTAGTAGTGACAATTTCAGTTACAGGTTGAGTCTCCATTTATTTTTTAGGGAGGAAGGATGGGGAAAGGAAAGGGGGTTGAAGCCTCCTTCCAGTTGGAGCTGGAGAATACAAAGATTCATAGCTTCCTTTGAGTTGGTGCTCATAAACTAGGGGGTTGGGGCCTCCTTCTAGTTGCAACTAGAGAATTTGGGGATTTGTAGCTTCCTTCAGGTTGGAGCTTGTAAATAGGGGGTTGGAGTCTCCTTTTAGTTGGTGTTGGAAAATTTTGTAAGTCTGTGCTTCCTATCAATGTAATATTCTGAAATAAAAGAAATCATTCCCTAGTTTTTTCCCATTTGGGTTTCCACGTAAAATTATTGTGTACTGTGCATTTGTGGTTATGTGTTGTTCATATTATATTGAATGGAATAATAAATGATAAAATGTTGATGAATTGATTTTTACATATTGTGATTAAAAGTAGTAATTATTGGATAATAATGATTCACTCCCCCCTCTTAGTATTCCAACTGGACTATGATTCACCTTGGACCTAAAATTTTTATCATCTTCACCTTCATGCTTGAAGACCAACTGAAACTGAGCAAGAACTCAGTTTCTCTCTTGTTACTACTTTTGTTAACATGTTTGTAGGATTATGGCTAGTATGTGTCTTTTCCAACTTCAATTTTCCATCTTCCAAAATGGATCATATGAAATGGTACTTGAGTTGTATATTCTTAGTCTTAGAATGGAAGGATGATTTATTTGCAAGATGAATGACATTCTGGCTGTCAAAATACATAGCCACAATAAACATTTCTATTTTCTTGCTTCTTTCCCAATTAATCCATAAATATTTGTAACCAAATCATCTCTTTACTATCCTCTATAACATCAACATACTCTGCTTCCATTGTTGAAAGTAAAACAACCTTTTTCAGTTTCAAAATCCAACTTACTTTAGTTCCACCTACAGTAAAAACATACCATGTGGTGCTGCTCCTACTATCTTTATCACTTGCCATATCTAAATCAACATATCCCTGTAGAATAATTTATGAACCTCCAAACCATAATGAATGAGTAGCAGTACCTCTCAAATACCTGAGTATCCACTTTATTTCCTCTCAATGTTCTTTACCTGGATTGTTCATATACCTTCTCACAACTTCTACTACATGTGCAATATTTGGTCTTGTGCACACCATAACATACATCAAGTTGCCAATTGTTAATGAATAATAGACCCTGGAGATGTATTCTATCTGCTCCTGTGTATTGGGATACATTTCCTTGGTTAATTTGAAATAGATGGCCAAAGGTGTACTGACGGGTTTTGCATTTTTCATTCTAAACCTCTCCAACACCTTCTCTATGTACTCACCTTGAGACAATGTCAATTTTATATTTACCCTGTCTCTTGTTATTCTCATACCAAAGATTTTCTTTTTAGCACCCAAATCCTTCATCACAAATGAATTAGCTAATTTATTTTTTAACACATTTATATCCTACATGTCAAACCCTGCAACAATCATGTCATCTACATACAATAACAAGATAATATAGCTTCCATTTTCTAGCCTCTTAAAATAAACACAATGATCATAATGACATCTACTATAACCTTGTTTTGTCATAAACTTATCAAACTTCAAATACCACTATATTGGATCCTTCTTTAGGCCATGCAAGCTCTTTTCAACATGGATACCAAATTCTCTTTTACTTTAACCTCATACCCCTGTGGCTGCTGCATATAAATGTCTTCCTCCAAATCTCTATGGAGAAAAAATGCTTTTACATCTATCTGTTCAAGATGCAAATATTCTACTGCCACAAGAATTAAAATATTCCTAAATGAATTCATTTTAACAACAGGATAAAATATTTCATCAAAATCTATACCTTTCTTTTATACAAACCCCTTTATAACAAGTCTATCCTTATACTTCTTTTTTCCTCCATCTTCTTCCATCAACATGTAAACCCATTTATTCTACATAGCTCTTTTTCCTGTAGGAAATTGAACCAAGTCCCAAGTATGGTTATTTACCAAGGAATCCATTTCCTCTTTCATGCATGGCTCCCACTTATTTTTAGTGTCTACCTGCATTTCCTCTTCATAACTTTCTGGTTCACCAAAATCAATCAACAATAAATAATACAATGAAGGAGAGTATCGTTCAGAGGGTTTACTTAATCTAGTAGATATTCTAACAACACTTGTAGGAGTTTAAGGTACCTACTTCTCCTGTTGTTGTACATTTTTATTTTCCGATACCTTCGGCATTTTATTTTCTTTGATTTCATCAAGCACTGTGTATTTTTTCCTTTCATTTTCTTGTTTATTTCCCTACAACTGATCTCTGTACACAAAATTTTCATTGAATACCACATATATAATCCTAATGATTTTATGATTTTCATAATCCCATAAATGATAATCAAAATCATTAACACCGAATCCAATAAAGGTACACTTCTTGGATTTTTCCTCAATCTTTGTTCTACTTTCTTTATCAATATGGACAAATGCTTCACAACAAAAAGTATTTAGAAATGAGTAGTTTACTCTTTTAACTATCCATGCCTCCTCTAGAATGCCACCATCCAAGGATAATGAAGGCCCTGTATTTATTAAGTAAACAAAAATATCTACAACATCTACCCAAACCTGTAAGGGAAATACAACATGCAATCTCATACTCCTTGCATGTTCCATGATTGTCCCGTTAATCCTTCCTGACACACCATTTTCTTGTGGTGTTCCTAGAACTGTCTTCTCTCTACGAATCCCATGGTATGAACAATAATTATCAAAATCCTTGCTGCAGTAGTCACCTCCATTTTTTGATCCGAGACGCTTCAACCTTTTTTCCGTCTCTTTCTCAACCAAATCTTTCCATTTCTTAAAAGTGTCAAAATCATCATATTTTTATCGAATGCAATAAACCCAAGTTTTTCTAGTTGCATCATCAATAAAAGTAACAGAATAATGAGAGCCACCAAGAGATGATACCTGAGTTAGTCCCCATACATCTATATGCACACGCTCTAACTTTTCACTCTTTTTTTCCTTTCCAACCTCGAGAAATATGATTCTGTTATGTTTTCCATAGATATAGTGCTCACAGAAATCCAAATCAACTTTTTTAAGATTTGGAAACAATTTTTTTTTGTGAAGTATCTGCATCCACTTCCCACTCATTTTTCCAAGCCTATGATTCCACAGTATTGTATCCACTCCTGCAAACTTTAAAGAGATAGAAAAGTCAACATTACCAGTACATAAATACAATGTACCTACCTTCTCTCATTTTTCCATTACCACTGATCCTTTTGTGACTTTCCATGCCTTGTCTGTAAATGTAGATATACAATCTTCACTTGCCAACTGTCCTGTTGAAATCACATTTCTTCTCAAATATGGTCTATGTCTCACCTCTTTTAGTAACCATTCGTTTCCATTCTTTTTGTTTATTTGTACCTTACCCATTCCAACAATTTGACATGGTTCATCATCACCCAAATAAACTTATCCAAAATCACCATGAAAATATTTTTGAAAATATTTCCTATGGGGTGTGGCATGAAATCAAGCCCTTGAATATGCTACCCAATACCCAGTAATATTATCTAAATAAATAATCAAATCATCTTGTAACACATCACTTTCTCGTGATTTTTCGTCACATTTCCTCGCTAAGGATAACACCAACAACATTATCAAATTTCAGAGTGTTTTAACCAAAGACAGAGTTACTTATAGCCATGACCAAGTTGTTCCAACTTTATGACAATGAACACAATATTAGAAGAGCCCTAACCTCATAATCAAAGTCCACTTTTACAAAAATTAGCTAATTAGTAACCATATTGAATTCATTTAAATGATCGGTAAAAGACCCATGTTCTGACATATTCATAATAAATAATCGCTTCATTAGAAATACCTTGTTGGAAGTCGAGGGTTTTTCATATATTTGATCCAATACGTTCATCTAATCCTCCATTGTCTATTATTTCAAAATATTGAAAGCCACCGACATTTCCAGGCACAACCGTATCATTCCCAATGTCTTTCTGTCAAGAATATCCCATTCTTCGTCCTTCATACTCGTCGATTACTTTGATTTTATTCCCAATGGTAGGTAAAGATAATTTTGATATAAATAATATTCCATCTGCATCTTCCATAACTGATAATTTTGGCCGTTAAATTTCTTGACCTTAAACTTTCTATCTTCCACCATTGCTACCACTCAAACCAGGAACCCTCTTTTCATGCGAGTTACCTTTTGTTCTGATATAGGTTGTTAAAAAAATAGGATCGAGAAGCAATAAAATAAAAAAATATGTGGAAATAAAACACATAATATACACAATAAAATAGAGATACATATATACATGGTTCACCCAGTGTGGGCTACGTCCACCAGATAAATTCCTAGGTCCTTCCTTTATTATTATCCAACAAATGAAATGATACAACTTACAACATACTCGTTATAGCTTCCTCTTCTTTCTCTCAGAGTCTCCTCTCTCAAAATAAAATATTCACTTGCTCACACATCCGCAATACAATTCCCTCATACATAAAAGAGGGTTTCCTTATAGGGAAAAATAACTAACATAACTTAAGACAATTTTCCCCAATATTTCACTTTAGGGCCATTGCCCCCAAATCCCTTGCCAGTGGGGGCTCCAAAATTTCTCTCCACTCCCCCTAGTGAGAGATGTGGGGGGAAGACACCCCACACCCCCCGTCAGGTAATGGGGTCCAAACGCGACTGAAATAAGACCTCTGAATCAAGAAGATAATCAGGCTCCACAACCAACAATAACATCTAGGTAAGAGATTTTTTTTTATAAAGTCACAGAAGTCGAATAGAGTCCTCATGATCCATAAGGAAAATATTTAACTCAAATACAATTGAATTTTCAATAATATTGCACCAAATTTGAATTTTTCACCGCCAAACTCCAATCTTCATGATGCATGTTCTATATAATTCGTGGTCTTCTCTGTCAAATTGAAACCTAACTATCTACGATCAACTAAGATCTGGGATTTCTTGTTCAATTTTATTGGTAGTGGGAGAGGCCGCATTTGAAGGTTTAGCAGTAGGAACATCTGAATTGACCCCTTAGGGTCTACGAAGGATTACAATTTTCCCACTATCTTTCCACCAGTCTGTGCAGAGGTGAAGAATTCACCCATCTCCTCTTTTAATTACCCCTAGTTTCTTCTATCGCACCCAATGCTTTTATTACAACCTATGTACAATTTCTACAAAGATATAACTATTTCCATGATTGGATGAGTCTCTTGCTAGTATCTAAACCAAAGAGAGTTAAGTGCCATGCATCCCACCAATTGAACAAAATGAATACTTGCATGGATGAGTATCAAGCCATATAGCTCTCGCCAATACTTTAATACTTTCTCGTCAAAATATGGCATACTAATAAATCCATGTGCCCTTTTTTACATCAACTGATAGAATTTTAAGTGCAGTGCCTTTGTATAACTCGCAAGATTTGGTATCGATGGATCTCTTCTATTAGACATTGTGCAATTCTCTTTGCAAATTTATGAATGCCACTTGCCACTCCAAATTCTCATCCAACAATATATTGTTGGACTTGTCATCACATTGTATGATGTAAAGATAACAATCGTGGTGCAGATAAGACATGCCTC
>ML778924.1:1144652-1163956 GCA_009831015.1 Picea engelmannii | reverse complement strand
GGATCTACATTCCAGCACTGAGGAGAGTGGTGGTGAGGAGAGATGTCAAATTTGAGGAGGGTAGAGCTTTCAGGAGATCTCTCGAGTTGAGAGACAAAGTTGAGGAGGTCCCACAGTTGCAGAGTGTTGCTTGGCAGGGACACAACCTCAGGTGTCGAGTACATCGAGTTCAGGGGTGACTGGTCCACTTGGGACAGGTTCAAAGTCACAGTTTTTGAGTATACAAACAGTTGGTGCAGGTGCTGCAGGGTCACAGACTACTTTGTAGAGATCTGTGCATGAGACTCAGGGGCATGAGGAGACTACTCCGCCAGAGGTTACTTCAGGGAAGAAGAAATCGAGATGGCTTCAAGAGACCTTGAAGGAGGCCAAGGAGTATGTTGGAGAGCCTCAGATGTTGATGAGAGAGAGAAGGGAACCAGAGAGGTTTGGGTCTCACTTGGCTATGGTGACGAGCAAATCAAAGTCAGAGGCCACTTTTGATGAGCAAGTTGCAGCCTTACTCATCGAGTCTTTTCCAAGAGGCATTGATGTCCACTTAAGGGACAAGTTTGGAGGGGTGAGTGACACTTTCCTCAATAAGAGGGAGTGTTGAGATTTGGGTACCTTGGAAAGTGGTCCCCTTATGTTCATGAGTCTAAACACAAAGGGGGAAATTTTGACCCTCATGCTTGTACTTTATGTTATAATTTCACTTTGACTTTATATACTTAAGTCTAAACTGACTTTATTCACTTAAGTCATAAAGTGACATTAAATTCACTTAAGTGTGAATTAATGAACATAAAGTGAACTATGGAAACTTAAGTGAATGATGAGATCTAATCTCATCCATTCATTTTGGAGAAAGACTTAGATCTAATCTGGGCCCTTGGTTTTTTAGGTTAGCCTTGAGATTAGGCCAAAGGAGGCAAAGGAGGGAAAATAGATTCATTGTTCACTTGAGAGAGTTGAGTGAAGAGAAAGAGAGGAGGTGAGGGTTTGAAGAGACTTGGGTGCATTTCTTGAGAGAAGGGCGCATGAGACTTGAGGAGATGGAAGCTTGAGGAGGGCACATCCTTGTGAGAGGCAAAGGGGCACACTACAACAGGCAAGAGCAAGGGCACACCATTGTGAGTAGCATTGGGCGCATAAGCTTGAAGGAGAAGTGTATACATGTGAGCTTGCATACAAGCTTGAGAGGGGGCGCACTAGAGACCAGTGCGCATCTAGATTGTGAGAGGGGGAGCTCCAAAGTTGGGGACGCACTAAGGATTGAGGAAGGCGCACAAGTGAGTTGGGGCACACTCATCAATTACAAGGGCACTTACTTCAAAGCAAGCACACGAGCAAAGGTTAAAGAGCAAGGGAAGGGTGCAAAGGCCAAGGCAAGGTGCACACCAAGGCAAAGGGCACACAAACCAAGGCAAGGGGCGCAAGTACTAAAGGAACTCCATTGTCTAGCTTGAGAAGAGCTCATACTTTGTATCAAGTTCTTTTGGTTAATTTTATCTTTGTATCATTTGCTTGAGATCTCCATAATATATTTATCTCTCTTACTGGTTTTCTCCATGGGGGTTTTTCGAGGGTCATGTTGACCAAAAACACTTGTGTTCATTTTTCATGGTTTGCTTAGTACTTTCAGCTTAGTAGTTGTTAAATATTCTAGAAGACTATTGTATGTTTTGATGTATGTGAAGGGCTATTTTGGACAACAAAACTATCCTACATAAACCCTTCACAAAGAGGCACCAAAAGAGCATGCAATCATAAGCTTAAGATAGATTTACAGTTGGGTAAAGTTTAGATTTGTTGGTTGTTTTGGACAGTGAGAAAATAGTCCTAAAACAGTGAGGAAAACAGTTTGAAAGTACCTTGATCTTAATGCCCAACAAGAGGTCATATGACAGGCCTGTTGGGCAGCCTTAGGAACCTCAAATTTATTCAGCCTACAGAGGTCAAAATTCTTAGGCCAAACTGCAGTCAACAGAGAGAGAAATTCAGAGACCGTACAATAGAGATTGCTGGGTTGTACTACCGAGAAAAGTGTCCAAGTTTAGTAGGCCGTGTTGACCAACTATTCAGCTAGGGGGTCAACTCCATGTACCATGAAGATATGCATCATCAGATGCAAACAAGTCAGAGACTATTTGCTTCTACAGGGTAATGTTTGCCTCCAACACACATTTTTGTAAATGGAATTTCCGCACCCCTGCGTGGGTTAATAATGTGATAGGTCTGCATGGATCATAGTTAGGTCAGTTAACTTAGGGTTTCTTCATTAGGAGAGTTCCTTTCATTGAGTGTTTTTTATCCTCAGGTTATTAATTTGGCCTAACCAACGTTATTAATTTCCCTTGAGTTTTTCACTCCCACTATTAAATAAATCCTCCAAAGTGGTGAAAGACGTTCTAATGAAGTCATCCTCTAATAGCTAGTGTTTAGGAATGATGTAAATGACCATGTAAGACAACTCAAAAAGTTTCGCGGAATTTCGTCGAGTCTAGATAGGTTTTTTTAATTAATTAAAATTTCCTAAGGCTGGAAATTTAATTAATTAATTATTGATAATTAATGTAAAGACTAGGTCCCTGGGTTTTTGATAGGGGTATTTGTTCTCAAAAGAAATGGAATGCCACCCCATACACCCTTGGACCAAGTTTCAACTCAGTCGGACAAGTTTTGCTAGGGTTTTGTCCACATAGGAGTCTTAGTCAGATAAAAACCGTTTTAATTGCTAAACCTAAGACATGGGAAAATGTTAAATTTGTAATTGTTGAATAATTGGATTGAAGTAAAGGTTGTTGATGATGAGAGAGACACCTCCTAACCTCCACAACCCTTTCCTAACCCATACACACCCCTTTACCCACTTCTAAATTAAAACATCCTTGGGATTTGTGCCCTCCTTAGGGAATGCGCCCCCTTTCCCACGTGAGACTTAATAACTCGTTCTAAATGAGTTATGGGCCCTGTTGCCATCCTTATACACACTTGCAAACGTGAGCTAAGCCCTGCTCACTTAGTGTGTCCTCGGAGGCACAATGCCTAGGTTCAAAGTCCACGTTTGTCACTTTGACTTGAACCTCTTCCATCTAGGCTAACTCTTAGGGAAGCCAAGGGGGGTAGACCCTAGTTACTAGATGAGATTAATGTTTATGTTCTAGGAGTTGGTTTTAATTGGTTAAAAGGTCAGGGGTAATCTATCCTATGATGTTAAGCAACAATGCAAGATGCAATCGTTATGTAAGTATGAGAGTCAGACCTTTTCCTAGGGCAACTAAGATTAGTGCCTAAGATTGTGCAAGGGGTCAACTAAGTTAAGGGGATGTTCGTTACAAGATAATTGCAAGTTACAAAAGATTACAAGATTACAACAAGATAGATACAGATAGATACAAAAGAATATCTAAGAGATATACACAGCTAAACTAGATACAAGATATACAATATACTAATGTGTGCTTGAAATGTGCAGGAAAGAAAATATTCAGTGATGGTAGATAATCAACACATCAAGCCATGCATGCTCGCAACAAATGGAATTCCGTTGGATTGCTTTTCAATGGCCAAGAGACACAAATCACTCAAGACCCAATCAAGAGAATGCCTCCAGGTGGATGCACACTTCTTGAAGGATTACACCACAAATCAAGAACACGAGATAGATGAAAAAGGTTGAAAATGTATTGTGTGTTCCAGATGACAAGATATAACCACTTAAGCAATAATTCTACAACACATAAAAGATAACTTGCATATGAATATAAAGAGATAATGAGATCAATGCTTGCAAGTGTAAAAGTATATTGCAGATGTTGTAGACTAAGGATTAAGTGAAGTGATTAAGTGTGATTAATTTTAGCCTTATCTAGATGTCAACCCAAAAACTCTCCTCCCCCAGTTACGAAGTGACTATTGGATGCTCAAGAATTGAGGCAACGAGGTCTACCCTAGCTTCATAGGTCAACCCTAAGGTCAAAGTACTCCCAGAAAGGATGTCGTGCGCCGTGAGACGTCCCCGGCCTAGCACCTTCCGTTGCCTTCCTCTGCCCCTATTTTAAATGGTAAAGATGGTGAGTTATGGTGTCCTATTAAGTCTAATTAGTTTATTTTAGACCTATGAGCTAAGTATTGCAATGTATGTTTGAGTGCTTGTAGCTTGCTCATATAAAGTTGCCAAAGTACTGAAAATTGAAAGATAAGAAGGATGATGCCTTTAAACAATGAAGTTGCAAAATAAGTTCCTAAGTTGGAATTATTGCATGTAAATGTCAAGAACTGAAATTGCTTTGTGAAACTGAAAACTGTGAAAATGAAGGTTGAAGCCTTTGAACCAATAGATTGCAAGTTAAAGTGCTTAATGAGATTATTGCATGTGAAAATAAAACAATGGAAATTACTTGCAGAAGGTAAAGACGATTACTTAAGAGATTATGTAAATGGCATGTACATGCATGTGTGTAAGATAAAGATTAACGATATGTAACTTGCATGCAGCTGAAAAAGAGATTTAATCTAAGCCTCCACGGGTTCTAAACTAATTAGTCATGTGTGTATGATCTACTCTAGATTATTTTAAGTTAACCATGCATATAAATATCCACGATTAAACTAGCTAATCTAAGAAGTAAAGGCATAAAGGAAACTAATCTAGAGCATGCAAAGCAAAGACTAAAAGATAAAGGAATGCAAGCCACTTGGGTACAACTCCTTCGGGCTTGCGTTTATAGTATTTTAGAGAGAAGAGAAAGAGGAGAAACTGTTACAACTTCAAGGAGTTGTTTTGAGGGTGTGTTGTGCTTGAAACTAGGAAGCATGCCCTCTTGTCTTGGTAAGAACCTGCAAAAATCAACAGCTATTGCTCGCTGATTTGAGCTGAAACACACTCAACAAAGTTACGAGATTTTTGTTTTTCAACAGAAACTCTACACATTTAAAAACCAGAATTTAATATTTGATTTGGGACCTATCTAAGCACATTAGATACCAAAATCTGAAAGTGAAAGAATGAGGGAGAAGAACAGAAAATTGCTTGTGAAGTGTAAGTAAAGATGAGGGTAGATTCGTCCTTGAAGCTATCCCAACAACTTCTTTTCAAGGCAACCTGCAAGCTTCAATAAATCGTGATATCAAATAGATAAATGAATTGCATGCATGGATAATACAACAAAGTTAATATTAAACATGAATATAACGCATATAGGCAAGCAAACAAAGTTTTACTCCACCTAGCCAAGCAAACAAAGTTATACCTCAGCTATACTATTTTAATGATCACAAAACACTGAAAACAAGAACAATATCACCTTGAGCATGTAAATGAAACATGTAGACAAAATCCAACACTCCCAATTCCTCCAAAGCAATTTCTGTATTATTAAATGGGAAGAGGTTGCAACAACAATGTTGCTCCAAGCTCTTCAATGACCAAAACTAGTGAAACAATATGACAATAATGAGAGAGAGAGAGAGAGAGTGGGATGGAGAGAATTTGGTAGCATAACAATACTGTGAAGAATGGTGATGAATGAGGGAGTGAGGGGTCTCTTAAATAGCCTGAGAAGCCAAGGAGACCCCTCTTGGATCATTGACAAGTGTCACAATCCAAGCCAAGGGTGAAGAAAAGCGTGAGCTTTTAGGTTAAAGTAAAAAATGGAAGGTAGGATGAGTGGATGGGTGATGTGGAAAGAAGAGAGGGTAGTATAGGCTAAAGGAAAGGCCCACACATGTTTTTAAAGGAGGTTTCCATCCTTTACAAGATGTTTCCATTTCCCCTAAAGGAAAGATGCATATCCTAAAAGAAATGTGTGAGTGTGAGGAGGAGTGTGTTGGCACACTCCTTAAAGGTGTGTGATTGGTGGAGGGGATAGGATGGACGTACATGGAGGAGAAGGGACCCACGCTTTTACACTTGAGAGAGTTTCCAAACTAAAGCGTGGAGAGGGGGATGTAAGCTCAAAGGGGGACGTACTCCCACATGTAATTTAATTAAATGAAGTGGGTAAAGGGTAAGTGAGGGTTACGAAAGGGTTAGGAAGGGCTACGTGTGATCCATCTCAGTTATTGCCACTTACTTCACCTCATTTGACTAACTATTACAAAATTGACATTTGCCCATGTCCTGGCTTTGGCAATTAAAATCACAATTTTCCGAAAAAACTCCTAAGTGGACAAAAAACCGAGCAAAACTTGTTCGGCTGAGTTGAAACTTGGTCCATGGGTGTAGGGGGTCTCTTTATTTTTCTTTTGAGTACAAATACCCCTATCAAAGATCCCGAGACCTAAGTTTTACATTAATTACCCAGAAGAAGTTTTCACCGGTAAAAAGCCTTCAGTTGACCATTTGAGAATCTTTGGTAGTCCTGTCTACATTCATGTACCAAAAGAAAAGAGAACTAAGTTAGAGCCCTCTGGAAAGAAAGACACTTTTGTTGGATACAGTGAGACCTCAAAAGCATATCAAATCTATGTACCAGGACAAAAGTTCATGGAGGTCAGTAGAGATGTGACCTTCCATGAGGAAGCAACCTTTCGTTGTTCCAGAGAAATTCCATGTGATACAGAGGAGCAGGAAGCTCCATCTCCAGAACTTTCAGATTCACCACTTCTAGATGAGCAGAGGGAGGAGGCCAGAGAGCCTTCAGTGGATCTCATAAGAGATTCTGTTGAGTTTCCCTTAGAGAAGCCTCCTGTCAAAAGGAAGTCAGCTTGGTGCTATGAAATTTTAAAAGAAGCAGAAAAACATGCAACACCTAAAGGTACCTTCAGAGAAAGAAAGAAACCAGATTGAGACGAACAAAGTTCGTTACACACAAATAATCCAAAATATCTGGAATATAGTAATCAAATCCATATGGACAAATATATATGTAATAAGAAATGAATAATAAGTTTTGATTTAAGTTTTGAGTTGAAAGCATTAATCATAAACACTAAGTCGGATAATAATAACACCAAATTCTCTCTTGTTCTGCTACATACTATAACACATTGAGCTTAGTTGACCTTCGGGAAGCCCCCCTTGATAGGACCATCTGTAGTCTACTAAAATGAGAAAGGAAAAGCCACTAAGGTGACAGTGGTGGCTTGCTTAGAGTGTCCTTTAGGGTTTCACCCGTGCTTATGAATTTTACACCTAGTAAAAACTTGGGAGGTAACACACCTCAAAGGATTTGATTCCTCTGGATGCTTGATAGACACGGGTTAAAATGAGTCTATGCTGGTATTAAAAACTAAAGGGTCTAATTAAGGAAAAGAGGTTATCATTGTTATTAATTTGTGTGAAATTAACAAATACATAATATTCCCTTAGCAAATCAATTATGAATACCTGAATCAAACATAACAAAAGCTAAATTTAGGTTACAATCTGTATGAAATAAACAATCATAATAGATGATTGAGGATTATTTTTTAAAATACTAATTTAAAGTCATGCCTATGTGGAAAATGTGAACATAATTTTGGGGTTTCTTAGTTTTTAAAAAATGAAGAAGAAATATTTGTGGTGTTATCGTAATAAAATAAGATAACATTGCACGACCTTACAATGAATTTGTGCACAAAAACAAATCATCAGAAGACATAGATGATGCACTAACTCAACCAAATTTCCTAATTCAATTGGGGTATATATGACAGCAATGAAAGGAGTAAGTTTACAACAAAAGCTTTATAATTTTGATGAAGTTTTGTTAGAAATGGATAAAGAAATTTTATGTTTGAAAAACTAAAATCAAACCTTCCTTACTGAAGTCAAACGACTAAAACAAAATGGAATGGAGTCCAAGACTCGAAAATGAATTCGTTGATAAAGGTATTACAAACTTGGTGAAATTTAAAAATCAAATCGTCGTTATTGACAAAATCTTATTGATTGACAAATCAACTAAAGTATTTGATGAAGATATTAATACACAATTTTAAGGTTAATTAGGGGTGTCATAAATTGGAGACCTAGAAAAAGGATTTTTCAATAAAATATTTGTTGCCATCTTAATGACAAGAGTCATCACTATGGTCTGTGAAATTATCTACATTTTTCGGAACAAGGACAATACTTTATTTATGTTGCAAAGATTAAAAAATCTAATATGACCACATTTGGAAGACATACTTGGAGTCAAAATAAGAGAATCTCCATTCTAGAATCTAATCAATATATAATTCCATAAAAGTTGACCTAGGATGGACTGATGCTTCTACAATGCATCAATTGCTTGGAGCTTTGATGATATTTTGGTTTTGATTCCTCCTGCTTCAAGGACAAAGCATTCCTACACAAGTGGACATATAATATACTGAAATTACTATTATCTATTAATGATTATTATATGGGGTTGTGTTCATTTGCATAGTTGTGCCTCCTCAGTACTATATATAAGGCAATTTTCTTGACTGCATATCAATCATTTTTTGTATCTTTCACATTTTCATATATTTATTTGTCTTTTTGGACTACGTGTCCCCATATTTTTTCTTATGAATGCATATGGCATCCCATGACTACAAGAAGGTATGTCAACAAAATGAAACTATTTGGAAGTCCTTGAAGAACAAGAGAAAAATCAATGAAATGAATCTGGTTTTCTTGTTCCCGAGCAAAGGATTGTTGAAGTCCCTCTTCTCTTGGACCTTCCAACCTGCAAGAAATTCTTTTTCTCATGCTACTCTTCTTTCAAAACTTGTTTACAAATTCCAAATGCATTAATGGGTTGTGTTAGAGTTTACGAGGGATTTTATATTTTAGTGAAAAATGAAAAAAGGTTGGGCAAGCCCACACTTTCAATGAAATGAATCTGGTTTTCTTGTTCCTGAGCAAAGGATTGTTGAAGTCCCTCTTCTCTTGGACCTTCCAATCTGCAAGAAATTCTTTTTCTCATGCTACTCTATTCTTTCAAAACTTGTTTACAAATTCCAAATGCATTAATGGGTTGTGTTAGGGTTTACGAGGGATTTTATATTTTAATGAAAAATGAAAAAAGGTTGGGCAAGCCCACACTTTCTCTAGTAGAAATTTGTTGTGGGTAGGCCTCATGGACCCCCTACCTCATTTGTGTTTTTCTCTTTTTATTTTTATTTTTTGGGCAGTGACACTACCAGCTGGAAATGCCTCTCGATCTATGGGGGCATTTACCTTGCTGGGAAATGCCTCTTGATCTATGGGGGGCATTTCCCCATGCTAGAAACACACATAGCAAACTGTTTACAATCTGAGAGTTTTTTTAGCTGCTAGAAATGCACCCGGCCTTGTAAACACCCATTTCCGGTGTGTTTTAGGGGTGGATCCTTGTAGCCGCACTTTCATCACACACTGCACCTAGAGTGAGTGTAGGTACCCTTTAAGGCTCTAGAAGAGAATGATGAAAAAATGGTCATTTGCATTTATAAAGATGTTGGCCAAGTAATTCATATGGACTTACACTAACCTGCTCAACCTCCCTGTTTTGGTATGTGATATGTTAAATAACTATGAGATGCATGTGTATACTTGTAGGAAATGGTGTAAGCATCACTTTTGGCCATTGAGGACCTTATATTGTAATCATTATTATATTTCTAGGATTCTCTAAGGCCGACCTTGTACATGTGAGCCCCATAATGCTTATTGGGGAATGTGCCCTATATTTGAGTTGGGTATTTATACAGTCACTCTCATTTGTAATTTTTATGCAGAGGAATTATTTTTCATCACTTGATAATATGATTTGCATAAGGGCACCCATCAAATATTGGACTTTTCTTTTTCATGGGTCGTTTTCTCTCCATATATAGTTCAACATGGTATTAGAGTGAGGTTGTGCTAGGATTAAGACATTGCCTTGTGATTTTTGGTGATGAATGTTGGTTTAAATGCTTGTAATAACAGATTGGGGTGTCCATGATATCACATTATGCTGCACAAATATCTATTGTGCTTGATTAAGATTGGACATCATCCATAGAGCTTTCCCAATTAGAATCTGAATAGCTAACCCACTAAAGTTCTTCACATCTGCTGTAATATTCTAAAATCTCATGTACCTTTAACATATCTCAAAACTCTTTTTGTTGTTGTCCAATGTTCTGCTTTGGGTTTTGTCATAAACTTGGATATGTTGTTAACTACAGAACTAAGATCAAGCTTAGTGTTTGCAAGATGAATCAAACTTCCCACTACCTGCCTATAAACGGACTTATTTGCTGATTTTGAGTCTGTTTTCACTGAAAGTTTTAGCCCTTTCTCTGTATGTTTAGATGAAATTTTATAAACAGTGACAAAGCTTTTGCATATTTAGTTTGTGAAGGAAAAGTACATTTCTTAGTCTCCCAAACTTCTACACTTTATTAATAATATAGGAGGCCTAAGTTTGTCTTTTCAAAAGTGGAACATAACTCAGCTTTACCTTGGTAATTGCACCGAGCTCACTACCTGTGATGATCATGTCATCTACATATATCATCAATATCATCATATAACCATCCTTGTTTTTGACGTAGAGATTGAAATCAGAAAATCTTCATCTAAATCCACTATCTCTCAAATGTTTTCAATTTTGATGTACCCCAAGCTCTAGGACCTTGATTGAGACCACAAAGAGCCTTAACCAATCTGCATACCAAATGTTTCTTTCTGAGAACTTGAAACGCCTATGGTTGGCACATATAAACTTCTTTTATCCAAATGACCATTGAGGAAGGCAGTTTTAACCAGTGTTATTCTTATCGCGATAATATCAGAATTATCGTGATATTATCACCAAAACCCAACTTGGTGATAATATCACGATAAATTCCAATCTTGAAATTATCATGATAAATTCCAATCTTGAAATTATCATGATAATTTTAGCGATTATTGCGATAATATGGAAATTATTTCCCTATTTGTGTCAATATCACCCTATAACCAGAATCCAGATTCTTGGTCTTTTAACCCTCATTTTGCAAAAGCGAGTTAGGGAATTGAGCCAATGTTTTCAAACTCAGACCCCACTGTGGTTGACTCAACAATCAAAATTCATTTTTTTTTATAAAAAAAAAACCATAACTCCTAAACTCTACCAACGTCTTGCCTTGGAGGACTCTCATTTTGCCTCACACAGTTTGACCAAAAACGATGGCAATTAATGGTAAAAGTTGACATTTCCTTTATCTTTCCTTTTTATCCTTTTACTTAAATTGTTAAAAGTTGACATTTCCTTTACCTTTACTTTTTATCCTTTTACTTAAATTCGTAACATTACCATTAATTGTTTCCAGATGTTTGAGATTGGTTCCAACCTCATCAGACTTCATATGGAGAAAGTATAATTTCATATCTGTTAAAATTAAGCAACTGCAAGAGCCATTCTCCGGGAGGATGGCAAATACCCTAGCTGAGATCTAGGGCCCCCAATACACTCCTGGGGTTCTTGCTCTGGGACCAAGCAGTTAGAGCCATGGCAAAAGACCCTAGTGAGGGCCCCTAGTGTATTGTTGGGGTTCTTGGTCAAGGACCATGCAGTTTGATGATGTAAGTCCCTAGATGTGTTCTAGGCCCCCTAGATGTGTTCCAGGAAATCCTTGCTCGGTGCTTGGATTGATCCTTGGTTGTGTATGTTGATGATTGCAGCTTCGTGAGACATCCTCCAGGATACGTTCTCCTCTGTGACTGAGTTGAGTCGACCTGAGAGGGAGCCCGGTGTTGGGCACACCCACATGATGGGGCATCGTTCTCCTCTGTGTGAGAGTTGAGTCGTCCCCTAGTGGTTGGGGCATCTTTCTCCTCTGGAGAGTTGAGTTCTCCCCCAGTGGTTGGGTGTCTACATGTGATGAGTGTATCTTTCTCCTCTGTGTGAGTTGAGACGATGTGCTACTCTAGATGATTCTGTTGAGTATGACGCCCCTGTGGCTGAGCACAGGTGGACGTGTCCCTAGTGGCTGAGCACTAAAGGATGTGTGGATCCCTTGCTATATTGTCTAAGTGTAAGATTTACCTATAACCCTAATTGTGATGTAAAGGGTACAGGTCGGCCCCACCATATGTGAAAGATAATTAATGTTTATTGTTATAATTAATTATTTTCTGAGTTATTGAGGTCGGCCCTGTTGTGCCAATAAACACACCTTTTGTTGTGTCTGGTCTAGTATAAATAGAGTTGATTTCCCCATTGAGGAAACACACTCTCACACATGTAATTTCGGAATTTCAGCAAGTACATTCTAGGGCTGAAGTGCGCACCTCTCTTTGGTGCAAGTTTCAAGGTAGTAGAGCACCCTCTTGTGTGCATTAGGGTTTTATGGTGGGGGGATCTTCTCTTGAGAATATAGCAAAGGATTGTTGGGTTTTCTTCTCTTGAGTAGAAGGGTTTCCCAGGATATTTCTTGTGTTCTTGTGCATGGTATTTCTTATGATCTTGGTTATTGCAACACTTGTGAATGGTATAGCTGCATTTGTTTATGGTTCAAGTAAATGCTAAAATGAAATAAACCTCATGCTTGAGCCTAGCTTAGTGAAAAATTTAATAGTGTACCTTGGTGGATAAGACCCTAGTGGTGATCTAGGGCCCCTAGATGTGTTCTGGGGTATCCTGGTCTGGGACCATGCAGTTCTTGGTTAAGTACCAAGATGAGATGATGTGTGATCTTCTTCTCTCCCGGGATGGTCCATGAGACCTAGGAGTAGTTAAGAAGAAGGACATGATCACATCAGTGACTTTCCTCTTATGCTGGGATGATAAAAGCTTATAAGTTATCATGAGACTTATGTGGACATTTTTCCATTGAAGAAGACCCCTTTGACTTTGTCTTGTTGCATCCCCTTGCTTGAGCCACATCCTTCTTAATGTTTATGTGGTGTTGGTCTTTTCTAATCACCTTGACTTGTTGATTTTCTAATTAATATTTTAATGATTAAAATATTAATTATTTTTAACTTGTTTTATTATTGGGTTTTAATTTAACCCTAAATATAGGGTTAGCTTAATTAACCCTAACCCCTACCTAAACTATAAAAAGAAACCTCTCCCCCTCTCTCTTACACTCGTTCATGTTTTCTTCCTCAAACCCTTCTTGGTCTGAAATTTGCTGTGGCTCTCTTGTTCTGATTGGTATTGTGGTGCGGCCTCCTTGGACAGACCTTTGTTGGGTGCATCCTCCTTGGGTTTTTCTCTCTTGTTGGTTCTCGTGCTGGTATAGGGTGCAACTACCTTGATCTGGTTGTGCGGCCCTCTTTTGGTTGTTTCCTCTTGCTAATGTGAGGGTGTGACCCTCTCCTGGTTGACCCTTTTGCTGATACAGTGGTGCGGCCTTCCTCTTGGGGCTATCCCTTGATGGTTTAGGGCTGTGCCCCCCCTCTCTTCTTCTCTACAGTCTGTCGTCACCTCCTTGCCGCTATTGTTGCCACCTTCAAGATGCCTTTTGCTAAGATCTAGTGCCACCTAATTGTTGTCACCTTTTACAGCCTTCTTCACCCTCATAAGGGTCTTTGGCAGACCTATTTTCTGTCACATATCTTGCTATAACAATTTTTTGTTAAGGACTATTAGTCGGTTTCTTTCACCTCCTAGTTTGGTCATTGGGGTTTTCATTTCAGCCCTGCACTTGATGCTAATTGGTTTTTGTGTTCTACCTAAAGTTCTTCTTGGCAAAATTTATCCACAAGATCATGATGAAGATCTACCCTTGAGGGTTTGATCGATGACCAATTTAACTTTTTCTGAGCATACAAAAAAGAGGACAACAACACATGAGGTATATATGTTCTTTGTTTTTGGCTAAGGTAATGCTCAAATTTTGTTTTTGCCAATGATCATATTTGTTCTTTGTTCAAAATTGTTTATTGTTTTTGCTAATGATCAGATCTGTTTATGTTGATATATAGTTAAGAATTGTTTTCTTTAGTTCTGATCCATCATATTATTTTTGTGATTGGTTTACTTTAGAAATTTTGAATTGATTGTTGATCTAAATCTATTGTAGTAAATAAAACTAAAAGAATATTTTTGTTCTAGTTTTTCTCTTGAATTTCTAACATGGAATCAGAGCTTAGGGCGTGAAAAGAGTTCAATTGTGACAGACTTTTGAGCCTGCGTAGATCCACATCAAAGGGTTTGTTTTGCAAATCAGTAGTAAGCTTGTTTTATATCAGATCTTGTTTTCAGTATGGCTTTATCTTCAGTCAAAGCAGAAGATAGGCTTGAAGGGGCTTCAAACTTCAATGCCTGGAAGGCTCAGGTGTTTAATATCCTAAAAGAAGGTGACTTGGATGAGCTAGTTACCCTGGTGATAGAAGAACCTACCTCAAATACAGGAAGAGCAACCTATAGGAAGAGGCAGGCCAAAGCCAAGAGGGTCATCTTTGACTCAATTAAAGACATCATGATGCCTCTTATTGCTCATCTAAGGACAACTAAGGAATTCTTTGATGCCCTAGAAAATCTATATGAAGAGAAGGCCCCAACTCAAAAGAGGATTTTGAAGAAACAACTACGTACATTAAAGATGGGAAAGGATGAATCTATCTCTGCCTTCTTTTCCAAAATTGCCCAAACAAGAGAGCAACTTGTAGCAATTAGAGTTGCAGTGGATGATGATGACCTTGTACAAACAACTGTAGATGGTCTTCCTGACTCATGGGAGATATTTCTCTCATCGGTCAATGGAAGAGAAATTCAACCCAACTTCGAGAGATTATGGCATGATTGCCTGGAAGAAGAGCGTAGACTTAAAAGCAGGAATGAACCCTCAACGGTGAAAGACCATGCTCTTTCAGTCAAAGCCAAGAAATGGAAGAAGTTTCCTCAACACAAAGGCAAAGGTAAGAAACCCCAAGGTAAGCACTCTCATTTTCACTCTCATTTATCTAAAGTAAGATGCTTTAACTGTAAAAGGCTAGGTCATTATGCAAAAGACTGCAGGAACCCTCCTTCACAGCAGAAACAGAGACGCAGTTTCCATGTTTCAGTTGCAACTGAGGAAGAAGAGCCTCAAAGAAGAATAACCAAAGCTGTTACTAAAGAACAATAACAACGCAGAGAAAGTTATCTTGTTTCATCTCTCTCTAGTACTATCACCAAATTGGAAGAAGTTTGGTTAGTGGACAGTGGGGCCTCCAAGCACATGACAGGCTTCAAACAAAACCTTGTGAACAATCGAGATAAGAAGTTCAATGTGAAGGTAGAATTGGGTGATGATGGCACCTATGCCATCAAAGGATTTGGATCAACATCTTTTCAGCTTCAGTTAGGTAATGTATTTCATGTTGAAGAAATTCTTTATGTTCCTGAAATAAAGAAAAATCTTATCTCAGTTGCAGTTCTAGAAATTAAATGGTACTAAGTATCCTTCTCCAAAGGAAAGGCTCTTATGTGGCCCTTAAATGAAAGTATGAGTTCAACCATGACAATCAGAGCTCAAGAAGGTGGACTTTACAAAGTCACTGGTCAAGTTATTCAAGCATTAGCTCATGAGATGATCAACCCCTGTGAACTATGGCACAAAAGGTTTGGACATCTCAACTATAATGCTCTCCCAAGTTTGCAGAAAATGTAACAGGTATGCCAATTTTTCCTTTTGAGCATGATAGCTTTTGTAGAGGCTGTGGTCTTGGTAAAAATACAAAGAAAGCTTACCCTCACAGTAGTAGAAAAACTAATGGTATATTAGATCTTATTCATTCTGATCTTTGTGGACCTATGACTGCTCCGTCCATGAATGGTTGTCTTTATTATATCATTTTTATTGATGATTGTTCTCGCAAAACTTGGATTTATTTTTTGAAAACTAAAGATGAATCTTTCAGTAAATTTTAGGATTTTAAGAATCTTGTTGAGAAACAGACAGGTAGACACATCCATGTTTTCAGAATAGACAATGGAAAAGAGTTTGACTCCCACAAGTATGATGATCTCTGTCGGACTTCCGGGATTAAGAGGGAGCTGACTGTGCCTTATAATCCTCAGCAGAATGGGGTTGCAGAAAGAAAGAACAGTGTGAAGCAGCTAGAGCCATGATGTATGATCATAATCTTCCATTGTCTCTTTGGGTCGAAGCTACAAGCATTGCAGTCTATATTCATAACAGGTGTCCTCATAAAGCCCTGGAAGAGAAAACTCTAGAAGAAGTTTTCGCCGGTAAGAAGCCTTCAGTTGACCATTTGAGAATCTTTGGTAGTCCTGTCTACATTCATGTACCAAAAGAAAAGAGAACTAAGTTAGAGCCCTCTGGAAAGAAAGACACTTTTGTTGGATACAGTGAGACCTCAAACGCATATCAAATCTATGTACCAGGACAAAAGTTCATGGAGGTCAGTAGAGATGTGACCTTCCATGAGGAAGCAACCTTTCGTTGTTCCAGAGAAATTCCATGTGATACAGAGGAGCAAGAAGCTCCATCTCCAGAACTTTCAGATTCACCACTTCTAGATGAGCAGAGGGAGGAGGCCAGAGAGCCTTCAGTGGATCCCATAAGGGATTCTGTTGAGTTTCCCTTAGAGAAGCCTCTTGTCAAAAGGAAGTCAACTTGGTGCCGTGAAATTTTAAAAGAAACAGAAAAACATGCAACACCTAAAGGTACCTTCAGAGAAAGCAAGAAACCAGATTGAGACGAACAAAGTTCGTTACACACAAATAATCCAAAATATCTGGAATATAGTAATCAAATCCATATGGACATATATATATGTAATAAGAAATGAATAATAAGATGATAATATATTTACAATTGGGAATGAGGGCTCGTTTATATACCCACGCAGGGGTGCCCTTAATCAATAGTCATGTCCTTTGAGACATGTTCTTTCATTATTAATAATTATTATTTATTAATTAATTATTATGTTATGAATATCTATTTATGTATATTTATGTTCATAACATTGCCTTCCCCTTAAAAATGCTTTGTCCTCAAAGCATACTTTATGGAAGACTTATCTCTTGCTCTAGCTTGTAATTATTGTCTCATGCTTCTTTATTATTGAGTTAGTAATCGTTGAGGACCTGAGACGATAGGATCTTCTAAGTGCTGAGCAGAACTGTCGCATTGTAAAGGAGTTTGCCCATCCTAATTCGATCTTCTGTGGAATTGAGAGTTTATAGGGTTCTTGGAAAGAACTTGATGTATTTCGACTCCCATGATAGCTTCTACTTTGAGCATCACTTGTAGTGGAAGTAATATTCTTCGGCATATTGGTCATTTGTTTCTGTTGATATAATGATTGGCTAAAGTATCGATTTTTGTGATTAGGATGTCGATAAGGCATCCTTGCAACTCGATCCTTACTTCGTATACTTGTAGCTTTTTGTTGATTAACTTTTGGAATTAAGTTTTCTTCATGGCCCTGGATTGTTTCTTCTTCGACATTTGAAGACCTCTTTACATCAGTTGGATGCACATCCTTTTGAGTTGTAAGGTTGATTGGTTCTATATTAATTCCTTTATCCAGAAGTGAGACTTTTACATCTAATGACTTCTTTAATTCCATAGGTTCAGTCATTGTCTCTTTATCAACTATTGATGTTTTGTGATCTAGCTCCTCTTGTAAAGACGTCTTATCATGCTTAAGCCTTTTAATTTGCATTAGTAAATCCTGATTATGTCGTTTTAATCGTAAAAGTTCTTCTTTATCTTCTGACTTGTCATCTTTATTTTTTGATTCTAGATTCTCCTTTCTTTCATCCTTTAAGCTTTTAATTTGTTTTAGTAATTTCTGATTAAGGTTCCTTAGGGAGGAGATTTTTTCCTCCTTTTCAGTTGATTTCTCCTTGAGACCTTGATTTTCTTGTTTTGAATTTGTATTCCCTTGCTTCTTGTCTTTTAACTTTATTATTTTAACTAGTGAATTTTGATTATGATTTTTTAATCGTTGTATTTCTTCATCTCGTTCTAGTAAGTCTTGGTCCATTTTTTGTCTTTCGGTCTCTAGTTCTTCATTTTGTGCAATGAATTCCCGAATACGCTCTTTTGAAGTAATGACTATCTTTCTGTGTTAACCCATTAAAATATTTTTCCTTCTCAATTTTAAACTGTAATTTTTTATTGCTTGCTTTATAATGTCCGAGTTCTCCTTCCAATATTCGTGATTGTATTTCTGAATTACCTTGATATTCTTCCATAATAAATGATTTTTAAATGTTTCTTCAATCCTTTTTAGAAAAATTCCTTTTCCTTATACTCCTTTCGCCTTATAAATAAATATCTTATATAAAATACCCCTTTTAATAGCTTTTTCACCTTACAAGTTATAATTACACCTTAATAATAAAGTATAAAAATACTTTTCCTTTTAATATTTGTATAAAAAATGCTTTCTCTTTAATATTTGAAATATCCTTTTTGTTCACTTTTTTTAATAGTGATTTTACTTTTTCATCCAATAATATGTATTTGATTTATTTATGTCTCCATAAATAATTCAATATAATTCTTCTTTACTTTTTTATGCTTTTGACTTGTATGTCTTAAAATTAATTAGGATCCCTTCTTTTAATTGGTTATTGCTTTAATTTTTGAAAAGTCACAACCTTAGAATGAAAACCCACAATTTTTCTTTTATAACTCGAATCTTCACCTTGTGGCAATTGGTTGGAGGACTGTACGAACGTGGCTGGCGGTGAAAGTGTAGTACGGATTTAAGTACGGACAAAAGGTTGAAATTTTGATACGGATAAAAATTGGCGGCAGTCTACTGCTCTTCATATATTAATAATTGCAACAAGATATGATAATAATGGTCACAATCTTCTCTCCGATTTGTGGCTAGTCTTCAATCAATTAAGATATGGTGTGCGGCTCACTGGCAATTCGTTCAACAATTTGTAGGGATGTAGCGAATTATGTCACCTTTCGCCTCCTCTCCCACACTTTGGTGGTTCTAACAACAGTGTAGGACGACCACATAATTTATTTAATTGGCTATGGTAGCAATTTGGATTATCTACACACGTTAAATTTCCCCTTACAACAGGAGTTAAGATGTCGATGCCCACATCAATTTCCATTGTAGCCAGTTATATGAAGCCACCAATAAACTGAGGGACCGAGTTAATTTTTGAGTGGATGACTGTACAGACGGATAGCGGTTATTCTAACCGGTGACTAAACGCTGGATGGTACATGTTGCAGTGAATGGTATGGATGGTGGTTAATACGATAGTTTCCCCCCAAGGAATTTGTGATATGCTTCCCACACTGAATATTCAATGTGTGGGTCTTGATGTGCCTTGTTTTTTTTTTTTTTTTTAATTGGCAGCTGAATAATCTAATTTTAATTATTTTTTTCGTCAATTCTGGTTTTGTTTTTCAGATTTACAGTGGAAATTTCTTCCACAGAATTCTTCAATTGCAGTAGAGATTTTTCTTCA